>JAUBOD010000158.1:792290-835463 GCA_032353885.1 Nothura maculosa
TATTGGAAAATCTGCTTTATAATTACTGATGCAGATATGTTGTTGTCATTGTGTTCTGAATGAAGAAACTATTAAATGAAAAGAATGTCCTCAAGGAATTCAGGCTCCTAGGCATAAGCTCAAAGAGGTATAAAACTCATTCATAGTAACATTAGATTAATCAAAAGCGTTTCTAGGTTATTGTCTGTTTCTGCCTGTTGGCAGTCTCTTCAACTAAGCTTCCTCATGGCTAGTGTTTGCAGGTTAGTTTTGATTAGTTTTCAGCAGGGAGCTGCTTTAGCTGAGAAAAGAGATGTTTCTTATGATACTCCTGAGTGAAGAAACTGAGCACCCAGTTTCATATAGTGCAGGCCATGTTAGTGGTAAAATAGTCATTCTTTCAAACATTGTTGTGATACTTTTACAAGGTTCATCCTCTTCCCTTGGAAGATATCTTTTAGCTGCTGGTCAGTGCCAAGGCAAGAGGACCTTTCACACCGAAAAAAATTACAAAAGAGGCAGGAACCTCTTAGAAATGTGGATCTAAATGCCAGAATACATTATACAATAGTTCAACATAATATCTAATCTCTGGTGAAATAAAAACCCTGTGTGGGAAAGAATCAACAGACAGAATTCTTCTATGTTCTAAACATAATATGAAATTCTCCA
The DNA here is from genome assembly GCA_032353885.1 of Nothura maculosa. Taxonomy (NCBI): domain Eukaryota; kingdom Metazoa; phylum Chordata; class Aves; order Tinamiformes; family Tinamidae; genus Nothura; species Nothura maculosa. Next base: position 792,942 of record JAUBOD010000158.1, read on the forward strand.
TTCATTAATATTTGATTAGACATATTTTATCCCCATTTCTGTTGAGTATACTTTACATGATTTCACAATCATTCCATCTTGATTTCTCTGCTATGGTTTAATATTTTATTCGGTTCATTAAGTACAATATTCATTTCAGCTCAAATAAAATCTTATCCATACTCTCTGCTTCTGTCTATCTCTTAGCACAGGAAATCTGTGCAGGTTCGTGATATAATCAACCTTATCTTTTTTTTTTCCTCCACAGTTCTGTAAATGCTCAGACTTCCTAGCTTAAACCAAAATGTTAAATAACTGGAGTCAGAGGAAAGGAAGAATTCAAAATCTGAAATCCAATCTAGACCTAGATCTATAAATGACATTTTTATTTATTTATTACACCTAATTAAAACTCCTGAAGCAGACAATATGCAAATCCCATATCTAGACTAGAATTGGATTCAGAACTTGTAGAGCACCTGTAACTGAATAATCAGTGTTGTGAAATGCACATTATTACTATTAGTTATTGGTATATTCTCATTTAAGTTTTAGATGTAGTTATCCTGAGTATTATCAGACCATTTAGCATTTAAAAGCATTTCAGGCTTAGTGATTTCTTCACTATTTTTGATTCCAGTGGTCTAATATCCCACAATTCTTTCCATTTTGACAAGCTGAAAATTGTAATTCCCTATGATGTTTTATTCTGACATAAATCATCAAAATGCATTTCATTTTGTAGAAACAATCTGCCAGTAACTAACAGTGGATGTAATTTGCTGGAGTTGGGAAAATTAGGAAAGGCCAATATATGGCTTAATGTATTCACGTAGGACACGTTAGAGACTTGGTGCTTGGAAAATTAGCATAGCAGATGTCAAAAGAATATTTTAAAATTTGTTTCCTAATTTGTAAATATAATTTTCCCCTTAGTCTTCATTATAATAAACAAAACCCTTAGGAAGCTGGAATGAGAAGGCTTCATACTTTTCACCTTGTTGTTACTCAACTGTCAGGCCTCACCACCTTAAAAATGCATGGTGCTGAAAAGAGTTGAGCTATTTTGGTTTTGATTCACATTGTATAAAGGTTTTAGATCGCTATTCTTAAGCTTTGAGATACCTACGAGGAGTCTAAAAAATACCAAGCTAAAACACTATCTTCCAAAATCCTAAACTGAACAAAATGGTGATCATTATCACAAGGAATCAGGAAGCACATACTTGATCTAAACCTACCCATTCTTCTCCACACCTCTGTTATTCTAAGCGTGTAAGCATTAAACTCAATGCCATCAAGATGTAACTCTGTCTTCTCCAGAAAGCACGATTTGTTTTCCTAAGCAGGAAAAAGAAGTTTTCAGACAAGACAGGAGATGGAGTCAGTCAATGGGGCCTTAATTTCATTCAGTTACTGAAAAAATCAGATAAAAAGACCTCTATATATAACCCAGACTCTTTCTTTTGGAATGTGAGGAGACACAGTCTGTAAATTCTTCTCATAGGGATTAAATCTTTTTGTAATAGCATCACCAGTGGACTAAAAGAGATCACTTGCTATTCCTGAAAAATAACCACAGCTTATGGTTTTAATTGCAGCTGTTAAAATCAGCTGTGGAAACATATTTATCTTTTTTTTTAACTGCAAGAGAATTATTTTAAAAATGCTTGAACATATAGAAACAAAAGATAAAAGGTTCATATTTATTATCCTCCAGCTTGTTCCTCCAGCAAACTAATAACCCAGACATAACAAAAACTAATAACCCAGACATAACAAAATATCCTGACTTTGCACAAAGCCAAGAGTTTCAAATGAGTCAAAATATTACCAAGTTATAAGAAAGAGAAATGATCGAGCAGCATTAAGAACTTTGCAGTAGGCTACGGGTTTACATTTTTCCTGAGTTCTGTTTTGTTCCTTGACTCTTAGAAATATTTTTTAAACAATCCAGAGATCATGTTCAAACTTAGGTAAAGAAAACAGGGAGCAGGGTGGGACTGCATATCAAGGGGATAAAATTTGATCCATCAGAAACTAGGCTAAAACACTGAATGAAAAGACGTGAGAGTGGCCCATTGCAGGTATCATTATTTTTAGAAATTAGAAGGGAGAATTGCTGGGAACTGAAATGGGTTCCCAGAGGGTTCTGCGGTGAAAAGCCAGATGGTTTATTGCTTTTCTCTGAAGACTTCGCCTTTGGACTCATCAGATGATAATAAGAATAAAATACATTTGTCTGGTTTGTCTTTCTGTATCTTTCTTGATTCCTCCCCAGGTATCTTCACATTCTTTCTCTTCTAGCAGGTAAGATTTTACCTTGCTTCTTTAGCACAATCTTGAGAACTAGACTGCAGAAGAAAAGCCCACTGGAAGGAGCAAGCCCACTTGGATCAACATAGCCTAAACAAAGTTCTCAGGTGGGCAAGCTGAGCATCACAGACAAGTGGGATGAGTGCTGGACCTAACATGCTTGCATCATCCTTTGATGAGCTCTCTGTGTCCACTCTTGGGACATTTGAAATCTGTTATCTGTAGTACATTTGCCTCACACCAAAGAGCTGGTGCAGGTCATTGCAGACCTCTGGGGTCTCCAGACGTGGCATCTGGGCTAGAAGTACGGTGGTAATTATAGACTTAGAAATCCTGAACAAATGTGAAAAAATATTCAAAAAATTCTTTCAGACAGCATTTGAAGTCCAGGAACATGTCCAGAGATGTTCTACTTCTTTTTCTCTCAAGTCTGTAGAGGTTGGAAAGTGTTCTCACACTCAGACTGCTTCAATAGAAAAAAAAAATCAGCTTTCCACAGAAAAGGATTTCCAATTAAAAAAAAAAAACAAACATAAAAGCCTCAAAAATCTTTCTAGTAAAAATTTTCTTTTGATCAAATTTTCTCTTGCAGAAATATGTGAGTGTATGTGGTTTTTTTTCCTGAATGCATTCAAATCAGCAGATTTGCAACAGGAAGTTTTTAATGTGTTTTTCTGGTCACAGTTAAAAAAACATTAGGAGCAAAAGAAAGCATATTGCTTTTATTATGATTGAGATGCATTTTGACATTGTTTGAAGAACATTAAGGATAAAGGAACAGTTGTGTTGAGCTGCTTGAAACAATGTTGGTTTTTGCTAAAACAAAACTAACAATCTTAGGAACAGAAAAATTAATTGGGAAACACAAGAACAAATTCCATTCTTATGTAATAACTGCTGCATCTATATCAAAAAAACAATTATCCCTGGAACAACTGTAATGCCATAAACTCTCTATCTTAAGAATAAGACATGTAAAAGCATTTTACAATGGTGCAACTGGGAAAGTTCTTGAAATTTTGCATAATATAAATATATTTTCCCTGAAGGTGATAATTTCAAAGACTGAGATTTCTTAGGATTTTTTTCTCCATAGAATAAGTACATCACTGAGAAAGAGAACACAAGATTCTAAACTGAACCTCATAAAAATCATTCAGCTTTGAAGAAAATAAAAAACATATTAGAAAAAGTATGGAATTTCCTTACTTTTGGGGAATTCCCTCTCCCATTAGTTTAGAGAAATCCTCTTATCACTCTGACATTTTAATAGTGGGGATCATTTCTCTAGAAATAACACCAAAATGGGATTTACACTTTCACATAAGTGTACAAGAATTCACTTAGCCAAGACAAATGAAAATTTATCGGACATACTTAGGCACAAACACAGGATGCATCAAATCTGTCATTAACTTAAGCTGCTGTTAGTTATTGATGTTTGGCCAGTTACAATAGTTTTTGCTGTGAATTTAACTCAGCATTTACACAATGCTCTCTATGAGACATACAGCTTATACAGAGCCCAACAACAGGCCCAACTCAGTCTCTCTTTGTACGAGAGATGCTCACGTCCCTTAATGATCCTTGTTACTCTCCACTGGACCTTTTCTAGAAGCTCCACGTTCCTCTTGTACTGGAGAGCCCAGAACTGCACCCAATACTGCAGGTAGAGCCCCACCAGTTCTGAGTAGAGGGGCAGGATCAAATTAGTAGGATAGTACTAGTTTCTCACTTCTCTTTAATGAGTTCAAATTCTTCTTATAAACTTCTACTTCCTATAAAGGGATTTCAGTAATGGTCTCACTAAAACTTGCCCAATCTTGTTCTTTTTCTGGGTACTGTATCATTAAGAAGTTGTAAAAACAAACAAATTGACAGACACTTGAGAAAAAAAAAAAAGGAAAAAAAAAAGAAAAAAAGCAGTTTAGAAGAACAGATTCATAATGTTGAGGTTTAGGAGGTTGTTCTGTTCTCATTCCAAGACTTTAAATGACATTTTTAGGCCAGAAGACTTATTAACAACTTAGTATTAAAGCTCTTAAAAATGCAAACACTGATTCGATTAACTCCAAGGGTGCAAAGGACACGTTTCTGTTTCTGACTCCAGCCACTCCCATGTCTGTCAGCATGCCTGAATTAGTGCTGAATCTGATTATTGTCTTAAAATGTTGAGTACCAATACAAGCAAATGAACCGCTGGCTCCACATAGTCTCTGGGGTTGAATATAAGTCTGCAGTCCTGCCACAGCCTTTCTGTTGTCACAAGGCTCTGCCAATGTGAAAGAGTCAGAGGCAAGTTCTGGATCTACGACAACAACAGTATCAATGTCTTGTTTGTGCTGATGGTCTCCTCTAAGAGCTGTTGTAAATCACAAAAATCACCGGCACTACCATTCATCTAGTGATGAGATCAGATGGAGAAAAGAGACCAATTTCTACCACCAATTTCTGGTATATCATGTGTAGTATGTCAGAATTATTAAATTATTAGCTAATACGATGGGTAATTTTTTTCTCAGGAGGTTTTATCACTTCATAATTTTTTCTTTGCAAACATGTTACAAGAGTGTATTTACATTTTTTCCCCCAGGAACACCTTGAAAAGAAAAAGCTAGTAGGATTTGACATTTTAGTGCATATTAGAATCAGTGCAAACTGAAATATGATAGGTAAGACTGTGTTCAGCTCCTGCAATTGAGACGTACATTTGGATGAGAAATAGCAAGGCAAAATAGCTAAGGGAAAAATAACTTTTCTGAGAAATGTGATATGGGATATCATAAGCTGTGTTTTTCCACTATTACATGTAAGCAAGGTGAGGTTTTGTAAAGAGAGGAGATACTGGGCTATGGACATTCAATGCCGAAAAGAAAGGCAGACTTTTCACACAGAGAAAACCCCTGTCCAGGTCTGAAACAGTGAAGCAGAAAAGCACAGTGACACTAAGAATGGTTGTGAAAAACTGTTCTAACTTGATCTTATTGCTTAACAAGAGAGGTTGACCCAAAGGATGGCTGGCACCTATGGAGAAAGGAGGGAAGTTAGTTTGGGGCAAGATGTTAATATAGTAAGCCCCTGGGTGCTTGCAGGAGTAAGGAAATAGGCAAGTATTAACAAAATTCTAAATGTACAAAATCATTAAGTGTTAAAAACTGGGAACCAGATAATAATATCATAATATAACAATATAAATATATTATATATATTATTAAATATAAATAAATGGATCATAAACAAATTCCAAATCCACACACCCTTTAGGAACATTCAAGGTCATGACCATATGGTATATAACCATATTTTGTGACCTTTAACAACTGTATTAAAAATGAAAGAAGGAAGGTAAGTATCTAAATGACCATTAAAATTCATGTTGGTTTCTAAATGTCAAGGGTGGGATGAATTGGAAATGTTGTAGGTTAGATTTATTTAGATAAATTAAATCTCTGAATTTCTAATGCCAGTGAAGTCTTCCCCTTGCCTGTTTTTCTGTGATCTAAGAGGAAGCACAGTGCCTGCATGGGAGATGTTGGGAATAAACTGTACCTGAACTAGACTTTGAAAAATATGCTTTCTTTTCCGCCCGACAATCTGTGACAAGATGATGTAAAGCAGCATTTACCAACAACTTGTAAGAGATTAGGCAGTTGTCAAAAGAGATGTCAATACAGGCTTTCGAGATTGCTTCCTGAAAGATTTCAGAGAGATCCACTACACTGCAGCTGGGTTTTGATAGCTCTCTACAGCTGTGCACAGCTGGACAGATGCTCTGTTTACCTGTGTCTTCTTTAGTTTCAGCTTGATAGGTGATGGCTTGGATGACAGTGAAGTATAATAACTTTTTTTATCTACATATATTATGAACTGGATGTCATCCATTATAAACCCAATCCTTCTCTCTAATTCTTCTTCATAACTGTATGTCTCAATTCCCACAAATAAAACCATAATTACTGCTGCTTTTGTTTAACATGATTTATAATTGCCATAATGATAAGGTCTCCCTTGGTAACAGTAAGTGTTCATCACTGATTTGCAGTCCTTCTGCAGTAAGCTTTTCCCTGCTTGATACATACTGCCTCAAAAATAACCCTTTTTCTACTGTATAACAATACTGAAAAGGTAGCTGACCAAAGCAGTATAATTTTTCCAGACAATGAAAATATTCTTTAAACCCTTTGGCTTATGTAGTTAGCTTGTTTACATTAGACAAAATGAGCAATCATTCATTACAGATCATTCAAACATTCAAACAATCAAACAGATCATTCATTACAGATGCTCTTTGAGAGAAGGATATTTATTTACAAAGAAAGCAGGCTAGGTTCTATTTTTCCCAAACACAGTAGAAAAAAAAAATTAAAAGGCAGCTTGTGGGCTTATTTTCTCATTTTTTGACTTGACCATAATTTCCAGTTCCGTGTCTCCTAAAATTCCTGTACCTAAGAAGCTCCTTCCATAAGATTACATTTGCATCTGCATCTTCTACCTGTCTGCTGGTTTCCATTTTCATTCAGCTCCTGTACTGCTTATCAAGCTGTTCTTAAGTGCTGGTATTCTGAGCCAGTTCCAGGAGAATTCAGATAATGGTTCAGCTGCACAACACAGCTAAGCCAACATGACTATCAGCCAGCTTCTGTCAGAGCAACAGCCTGATTTCCTTCACCGCCAGGTCCCAACTACACATTCCTATTCCTTCTACATTTAACTCCTGGAGTTAAAACAGTAGAAAGCTCTTTTCTTCTGTTCTGCCTTAACTTTATGTCATTGTAACTTCCTCAATCAGTTCACTGCATGGCTAGGGAAATATCAGAGTAGGCAGAAGGGGACGAATGGGAATGTGTAGTTATGGTTGAAGAGTAGGCTGGCCCACTCTTAATATACCAGGAAGGTTAGGTATTGCTCCAACGTCTTACCTGGGCAATTCCTTACATCCTGTAGCTATCTCACTCCACAAGGGGCAGCTTAAGCACTACTTTCTTTCAACAAAATACAAAATTTAGGACATAACCAGGTTCTGCGACATCAGAGAGATGAAGCAATAGTGAAAATCAGGAGGGTAGAGGGCAGTGTCTAAACTTTATAACAGGGATGCCCAACAAATTTTACAACAGGGATGCCCAGCAAGTTTCAACGTACCTATTACACCTGCCAAGGCAAGTGAAGGGATCAAAAGAGAATTTAAGTAATAGAGTTTAGAAAAATGAATGAAATCAAACCTTTCACAGTTGAGTGCATGTGGGTCCAAGCCCAAATCACTATATTTGTAGTAAGAAAAGTTTTATGATTCAAACGCTGATTCAAAGCCAAAATTCTCTCTCTGTTTTTATAACATACTCAACCAATATCTTTATAGATCACATTCCCTCTGTAGAGGGGATTACAAGCCCACTAGAAAGGGAAGATCCAAATACTGTGACTGAGTATACCTCTCACTCTAAGGACCGTACTAAGTAATTCAGTAGTTGACGTGGTAATTTGGATATCAATTTTAAAGGTGGTCTTGTGATTCTCCTTAGCAGGATTATTTGTTTACTCAGCATTAGGTAACAAGAAGTTAAATGTAATTCACTTCAGTTTTATTACGAACTTTGTCCCCTTTTAAGAAAAAAATAAATCCTGTAGTATGTGATATTTTTAGAAGAAGAAAAAATATACAATAAAACGTGAGCAATTTTGAAGTGATTTTTTTTTCTTCAAACTAGAGCTATATTATGAGTTTAACGATAAACATGATAAGTCTATGCCGGAAAGAACTCTGAAAAGGAATGTGGAGGACTTTCCAATTCCTATTTTATTCTATTTTGCTTTCTTTTTTCTTTTTCTGTTTTCCTATGTGGCAGGTGACAAATAAGAGTGATTTCTGCAACTCAGTATTATATTCCAGTATAGAATATGTTAGCAAACCAGCAGCATATTCCATCCTTGTGCAACTGAGCTAGCATCCTGTGGAAGGGAAAAGGAAAGATCTATCTCCTCCTCCCTCCCTGTGTCTCGCAGACAGAGACAGAGAAGAGACAAAACTGTTCCACTTTGATCCAAGATCAGGAAGGTTTCTAAAAGGCACAGTATTTGTGTGTATGAAAACAGCAGGCAGAGAGCTTCTCTGTCTGCCCCTTGCAAGGCAGACCAGTCCATGTACTTCCTGCATGAGCAACAAGACTCACCCCAGGGAAAAGACAGCTTGGAAACTCAGAATGACATGGAAAGATCAAAGATTCCCCAGGAGAAAAAAAAAGTTTTGGGTGAGATTTTTCATCACAGTGTTATCACAGAGGAAATCCATGAATCTCTCTGGAGGTATGGCTAAACTAACTGGGAAAAAAAGGAGATATGTTGAGGTCTTTTCATTGTACCTCAGGCATTTATTTTCAGTAGCTACTGAACGGAGCAAGACTTCAAATAATGAAATAATGACCCGCTTTTTGCAAAGGATGCTATGTCACTAATGAGGCCCTAGGAGTAAAATATTGTTTAGCTTTTGATCATTAGTCCTTTCACTACACAGTTCCGGTTTTATTTTCTGAAATTTTTATTTTAAAGTGGTGGTATTTTTTCACCTTTTTAAGAGCAGATACTGATGAAATTAATCCTGTTATTGAAGTGCCAAAAGGTTTTCTCCGGAAAGATCATTTCACATACGGGAAGAAAGGGAACAGATCCATCTGCTTATTGATTGATTTGGGGGGGAAGGGGGTTTGTAAGCAGTAACTTTAGAGGGCAGAGAAGATCGGTAGGAACTTAGGGAGGTCTGCACCTTGACTGCTGCCAAATTGTCTCTTGTACCCTGACAGAATTGAATTATTAAGAAGTCAGTGTTCTTGTTCACTTACACATATTTTTTAACTGTCAATATCTCCTACCAAAAACTGTAGGTTAATAAATTGCAATGAAATGCATCTGACTTTTTTTCCAGAAAAGATCTTCTACAGAACGTATTTACTAAGTCCTACTGCTGTTAATTTCAGCTGAAATTCATCATTAAAGATGAAACTGAATTTAGGCATTTAGGCTCCGTCTGCCATCAGTACAGAAGGATAAGCAGTCTGGAAGTCAGCTATGATCTTCAGTAGGATTTGGTAATCTTTGAAAGTGCAGTATGAATCCTTTTCTCAGAATAAGAAAGAACAGCTATCTCAGATTAGCCTGAACCTCATAAATGCTCCTGTCAAAAATTCATTTCTGATAAATTGGCACTTCTTGATTAGGCCTCACTCTATCCTTTTTTTCATCAGTAAATCCTTAGCCATTTATAAAAATGCTACAACATGTCTGACAATATGTTTTATTTTAAAGAACGCCACAGTATTCATTTTGATGAAATACTCTATCTGTTAGCTAAGAAACAATTTGTTCTGTGCGGTTTTAATTAACTTCTCAGGAAAGTAACTGGGATCCATATTCTCGAAGAGCTACACTTACAAAACATGTAACACTAAGCTTCCTAAGTTTAATAAATTAGAAAACTTTATTTTTTGGACTGATCTGCAATTATATTTGACTGATATCATTGCGATGCCAACATTTTTGTATCAGCCTTTTACAGATTGTTAGCATACTTGGAAAACTAATGATTTGGTGAGCAAAAGACAAAGAAGTTTTTGCAGAGTAACTTGTTCCATAGGATCGTTTTAGACTGTGAAACCAAGATGCATTTCAAGGATAATATTATTTTCAAAAGTGAGCAGGCTATGCTATACATACCATATACACACAACAAAAACATGGGATAAAAACTTATCTTGAGGAAGCCAATGAGAGCCTGGCTATAACATCCAATACTGAAAAAAAATCTACCTATCATTCTTGCTCCCTCTTTCTATTCTCATAGAAAAAAAATGTCATCTTGACCCAAAATCAAATTGTTCAATGGTGTTTTTATACCTTGAGTATGAATCTGACTAAGAATTCTCTGAAGTTATTCTACATTGCCACAATGCAGATGAAGTCAACAGTATTAAAATCTAAAATTGTGGGGTACTGGTACATCGGGCTCATTATATATATAAGATTAACCTAATGATGGATGGAAGGTTACTTTTTGTGTACTGCATCGGATAGGCAATTCTATCAGTTTGTCAGAAAGGAAGGTCAAATGGCTGATGCTGCCTGTACATATATTACAAAGGGATAGTTCTGGATTATACTTTTAAAAAGATTTCTTGCAAAACCAGAAATCTATCAGCTAAGGAAAATAATATTCCTAATATACTTTAATATAATAGAAATTTAAGAAATAAGGTCCTTTTACTCACTGCATGCGAATGGGAAAAACCATAGAAGAGAAATTAAAATTCTAGTTTTCAGCTGCACAAGAACCTGTGTTAATGAAAAGAGGTATTATTAAATAACCTTTTAGTTAATACATTATCTTACTTTTTTAAATTATGCATTGGAAAACTTTCCCACAAAAACTTTAAAATGATTGAAAATATATTCAATAACTTTCAGCAAAAGAATAGGTACTGCAATTGAAAAGGGATTCACTGACTAAGGCTCAAAAAGCCTTTATATAAATATTCATCATTTCCAAATGAACTGGCTTTCAATAACATCTCACAGGTAGTTGATATTTATTTCATTTTCTCTAGCCAAAATTCTGATGAGTGATTTGCATTAATAGCCTATCCATATCCAGAGTCCAACTGAATTGAGATTACAGGTGGGAGTGGTGACACCTCATGACACATGACATGTTAGGCATGTGTTTAATTTTATGAAGGACATTGGGTCTGCTCTCTTGACTCTGCAGTATAGTGAGACACAGGCTAAGGTGATCGTTAACTTCAAGAAAACAAAAGATATTTCCTGGAAATAACATCCTTTGGACTGGGGCAAAACCAAAAATTATCAGAATTTGATTTAACTGATGTTAAGTGAAAGAGCCTGATCATGAACCTGCACAGACCTATGCAAGACACATAGAGCCACTGCTCCTACCATTCTTGAAATATAATTTTAAAGTAGCTTTTTTATAATGTGTAAATACAGTCAGAATCCTAATACATATGTACAATGCTATTACAGACTCCTATAAATTGATACTTTTCTTGACTTAGCATGGATGCTAAATATCTAGTATTCGAAAAAAAACATAAAAGTGTAGAATTGACCTGTCTGTTGTAATTGTATCTAACAGTATCTCATATAGTGGGAAGCAGCAATCCATAACAGTGCAGACTCACTTTCTAGAGGGTAGGCTCTGATTTAATTCTGGCAGTTAGGAAACGATCACTGTTTTAAAAATCCCAACTTGAACCAAAAAGTGCTGCATGTGCAAAAACTGAGATGGACAGTAACTCAATGGATCTGCTTGCAGTGATATCTCTTTGAGTATTATTTTACATAGAGAGAAACTGCTAGGAGTATAGATAGGATCTTTCCTGAGATTCACAGAATTTGAGTTCTTTCTGAATGAACTCTGTGTATCTACCACAGATTTTCAATGTGTTCCTTCAGCAAGTTCCTTAACCTCATTCAGGCTAATACAGAAGGTAAATGTTTACCCACACTGACACTTAGGAAACTTATTGTTTTAAAGAGTCAGATTAGGACATTGATCAAAGACCTTCTTTTTAAAATTTTTTTCAAGCTTTTAAAAGCCTTTTGAAAGCCTGAAAAAACACTGCAATCTGGGTTCATCTCATGATTGAAAAGGTGCTAGCCAGATGAATAATCTGATGCAAGGAAAGGCAGAGGTGGCAAAAAAATGCTTTTATGGAGAGGATATCCTAAAAACTAGGTGCAACTATGACTCATTTTTCTCAAGAACAGGGGTTTTTATTATTATTATTATTATTGTTATTTATTCCTGAGTTAAGGATGTCTAGCCTATGAACAGGAATTTCAAACTTTAGCCACGAGGACTTTCAAACTTTAGAATAGCACGAGGACACACTTACCTTTAAAATATGTGGCTCAATACTATTACAGGCAAATCCCGAGGCTTACACTTCAGCAAACCTTAAGTGTGTGCTTTAAATTTAGTTGCAGATATGAATACTGTCCTGAGCGAGAATCTTCTTCTTAACTATCAACTATAAACAGAGAAAAACAAATGTGTTTTTTTTTTCCTCTACAAGACTATAATCCTTGTAATATACCTAAAAAAAAAAAGGCAACTGATAAGTTCAATTCAGGCTCTAGACACAAATGCAGTGCAAAGCTAGTGGTAACAACATCTAGGGCCAGCAACAATAACTTAAAAAGTTCATAGCTTAATGGAAATTGGTGTGTGGCTTAAAACTCAAAAAAATATAAAAAACTATCTTCCCTCCTGATTTATAGCTAGAATGCACTGCAAATTCTCTCTGTCAGAAAAAAATATATATATACAAAAGAGATGAAGGGAATATGCAGAACTAGAATTGAGAAATACTGATCAAAGAGTCAGATTTTACCTGGAAGCTGATGTCTGGTTGGTAGATCTAAATGCTGGAAGGTTTGCCCCAGGCTATTGACTGACTGCAATCATTAATTCCCTGAGGAAATGTCCTTTTCCAGGGGATGTCATTCCTAGGACCTATTTGGGTTCACTTTTTAAATCTAAGATAAGAATTTTATATGAATGTCTTTGCCTTGGTGATGGCAATGACACAAGGTCACCCGCTGAAGACATGAAGTTTCTGAAGAAAAGTGATATCTGATAACCTGTCACTTTTACTTATTTATTTAAAAATTAACAACACTGCTCATTCCAGATAGACTAAAAGAAAGGAAAATTCATCTCTAACTTATGTGTAGACACTACCAGCATAAAACACAAGGGGATGTATTCTTGATTTTACTTTAAATAAAGGAGATCCAGAAGTCAGACTACTATATCCAGAATCCTGCCTTCATTCATTGAGGTTCCAATAGTAAAAATAGTGCATATTAAAAGGATGACATTTTGCAATACAGAGTGCTCAGTTCAGAACTAGTTCAACTTTATCACATGGAGTCAAAGTTTCCTTAATGACCCCCCAAAATTATCAGTTGTATGCTTGGGTTTACTCTGCTTTTCTCTTCCACAGCTTCCACACTGAGAAATACCAAGATGTGAGCCCTTGGGCAGATGCTGAAATATGACTGGTAATAATATCATAACTTACTCCTGACAAAAATGTCATGCTAGGAAACAGAACTGAATTATATTTTTGTTTTGTGATTCACATTCTTATTATTTGAGGTGGAAAAATCAGTTTTATGCAAAACAACAGTTTTTTGCACACTTTCCAGTTTTTCTTATTTGGAACAACACATAAAACTACTACTTTCAATATTAATACCTTACTTTGAACTCAATGGCCAAAAGACTTCATTTTGAAAATCCAAATTATTTATGCAGTCCTCTTTACAGCTAAGGTTTAGTAGCTGACTCAGTATTCTCTTAAGGCAGCAAGTTCCACATAGTAACAAATCACAAAGCAAATAAGTGAACAATATTTTGAGTATTTTGAATCATTTGCGTTTCAAAACACTTAAAGTATTAAGACAGCTAAAACTGTTAGCTCCTATTAAGAAAGAGAAAAGAAGGAGCAAAAAACACAACAGCAAATATCTTCCATTTTCTTTTTAAATTTTTCTCATCTGTTTTCAGTTATTACGATATGTTAATCTTGTTTCTGTCAAGTAGAAGTGACCACCCAACAAAAAATGGATAGACAAGTGCAGGACTTACGGAAAACACCGCAAAAGTTTCTGAGAAAAAATATAAATCAAAGGGATAAACAAGCTGTTAGGACTTCATTTTAGTACTGCTAGTAACTATTTTTTATAAGTATTATTAGCAAAAGCATTTTTACCCAAAAAAAAGTTATAATTTATGTTCTTATTTATAAAGATCCATAAAACACTGAAAAGGGATCTATGGATTGATCAGTTTGCAATGCATGACAGAGTATTCTATGAAGGCTAATTATTATTATATTTACTGTAGCAACATAGCCTCTACTAAAGCTCATTCTTTCAAATATTTCTTATTTTAAATAAAAAAACAAGGGCAGGAGGTATTTACTGGTTAACATCACGAAACAGAAAACCATCCCATTCATTGGCTATTAGATATAATTAACTTTGGAGATTGTTCTGTTTAAATAGCCTTCTCCTAGGCTGTTTTATGGGCTTTATGTTTCTTTGGCCCCACTAAATCTGGCTCATATAGTGAATGCAATTAAAATATAATACTCTTCCAACTGAGACCTAACAACAGGAATTTACACACTGGCAATCTGTGATGGTGTCACTTTTAACTGAGTCATTTTCCTTTAATTTCAAGTCACTAGGATACAGGTGAAGCATGTTTTTTTGGCAATCTTGGAGAAAGAAAGCCTGTCTCTTTTCCCAGAACAGACATAACATGCTTACATGTACTGTAAACATTCTCCACATCATACTGTTTCCCAATAGGATCACTTCTGAGTAGAGGTGTTTTACTTTTTAGTCATATTCAGTTTTTACATGAAAATTCCCTGTAAAAAGGGCTGCCAGATATATGTTGCGTTTTGAATTTACAGGTGGGGTCCCTTCTTTTGGCTATGCATAAAGGACACCCAATTCCTAGTCTTTTTCATTTTATTCTTCCTCAGTTTACCACTCCCTCTTCTTTCAAATCCCTCTCAACCAGAACAATGTTAAGAAAAATATTGTTTTGGTTAGATGCCTTGCTTAGATGGCAGATGTTTTGCTGGGATGACCTCTATCTGCTTGTCTTGCATACTATTTTACATGTTAGAACTACTTACCCATGGGTATCTGTTTCATAGTGATTAACTACTGGGTGATCACGAATATGGAAGATGATTGAGTTCATTAAGTGTCCTATTTCCTGTTTTAGAGCCCGATATATTAAGTCTCCTTGATCTTCATTTCTGGATGTCATTGAGACACATTCTGACCTGTACTAGATTTCCCCTGCTATCAGAACTACTTTTTTTTACTTCTTGTTTTAAGTTATGAAGATCAATATCTGCACTCGGAGACAGATCATTGGCAACATCATCAACACTACGATAATGATGCAAATTTTCTTATGTCAAAGATCAGTGATCTAGAAGAAATACAGAGTATGCCTCCTCAGCATCAAAATGCAGGCATTTCACCACAAAGATCTAAGAATTGCCTGAAGAGAGAAAATATTTCAAAATGTGTCTTTCTTGTGTAGGTAACTGTTTAGAAACTGAGGTACCTGCCTAAACATTAATATCTGGAGTAGTGAAAATAGCCATGCAGTAATTATGGAAGAGGTGTTGGCTTGGAAGATATTCTTTAAATACTCAACACTTTTAGATTAAACTTCCTAGGGAGAAGTTTGCAACTTCTGCTCTTCTTGACCTCCATTTTACATTTGAATATGTTCCTAATCATGTTTGTAAATTGAACAGTTACCAATCTATACTCATGCTAGATTACATCTGAATCCCCTACCACAGTTTCCTAGTGACAGCATAGAAAAATATTCGTACTGCTAAAGCTGAGATTTGATTCATATGTCCGCAGGTGAAAGCTGAGGGGAGAAAATTGAAATTTCCATGCAGAAAGAGCTCTGCAGCAGTCATACTATACAACATGCACCCAGAAAAAATGTATTTTTTAAAAAAAATGAGCCACCTCTGGGAATTTCCTCACCTCTAAAGCTAGGTACAACTGACCAGATTTTAAACATTATTTCCTAAATATGATGTAAGGTTAATTTGAAGTATATGAATCCTCTTGCATATCTGTCTCTCTGAGTCCATAAAGATTACCCAGGAATTCTCCAGCAGAGCCAGAAAATAAACCTCAAGCTCCTAAAAACAGCTATGTAAATACTGGATATTTTGGTTGGAAAACTGAACACATTTTTTGATTTATCCTGATAGTAGAATAAGTTGTTTAAGACTTTCATGGATACAGAAGGGTGTGCAGCATATGTGTAAAGAGAGAGCCTTTTTTTGTTGTTGTTGACCCAAACCTTTCTTTCAACTGAAAACAAATTTTTCAAACAAAGAAAGAAAAGGTTATGTACAATGTTTTATGGCTTTAGCTAATTTTTAAAGTCAAAACAAAAATAACATTTTAAAATGCCAAAACATTTTGTTTGAAAAATGTCAGAATGAAATATTATGACCTTTCAAAATATCTTTTCTTTTTTGAAATTCATGAAACTATTTTACAGAAGGAAGCTATAGCCACGAACACCTTAATTTCCTGAAAGCTCTTTCTCATTAATTGGTATTCTCAAAGAAACTTCACTGTTCTGTAGCTGTAGCCAAAGATAGTTTCCTATACATTGAACTACCCTTCCTCTCTAATAAGTTGCTGATATTAAAGTTATCCAAAAAAAGAGAGATTCAGCTGTATTGCAATTGCTAATATTGGCCTTAAAGGCCTTTTAACTTTTAAATTAAAGAGGAGCTTTTTAAAATGAAGAAAATCATTCTTTAATGCATTTGAAATTTTCTCGAAGAAGCCTTATATTAATTAAGACGAAAGAGTTTTTTCTTTTTTTTCTAATCAAACCTAATTATAGTATCTGAAAGTCTAGATTCTTTGAAATCTTATTTCATAGAGGAAGGAAGAGAAGCATCCTTAGTATTTTTTTCCTGTGAAAATAAGTTTTATCTAATCCCATTCAGTTAACCACTTTTAATGGAGTTTGAGTTTCTCATATACTCTTAAGAGCTTTAGTAGATAAATACATGGATAGCAGGATGTTGGGAAAAAATCAGTAAGAAAATGGCACTCTCTTTTTGCAATATTCTGAAATAAACTATGGAGTGAAATGTCTAGTAATATTTATGAAACTTAAAAGTCTAAAATACAGTATTCAAATATGTATTCAAAGTTTTCCATGTTTCTAGAAAACCTCCTTGATCTGAATATCAAGCAGATAATCACAAAGGAAATGGGTCTAGTTATATTTGAGACTTCCTGGTCCAGTTAAAAGGTGATTAGGTGTTTTCTTCCACTGACACTTCCTTGGATTTATTACTGAAACTGTTATTGTGGCTCTCAGCAATCCATGCAGAGTGGTTTTCAATGTTGATCCAATGAAAGAGGAAAAAAAATCGAAGAACAGAGGTTACTTGTGGGTTGTGGTTTGAGAGGGCCCATTGCCCTCCTCTGGGGAACGAGGACAGCGCTCGTGGCGCAGCAGTAGCAGACGGCAGCAGTTCCTGCTAAGGCTGTTTATGATCATGTCCCTGATCAGCTTTCTAGCTTTCCTCTCTGCAGCAAAATCCCTTGTTGGTGCAATTCTGTTCTTCCACTGAATATCCCAGTCTCAACTTCTGAGACCTGATCTGGTGATGCCTCTGGGGGAAAGAGCAATATACCGACCTCCTAAGGGATCGCCACATGTTTACAATAACCCCTACATTTCTTATCTGTTAATGTGGAGGCTGAAGGCTGTAACCAAACCCTTGTTCCCACCAAAGATTTCCAGAGGAAGAATCTGATTAAATCCCAGAGCAGTTGAAGGAAATAGGCTAGCAAGTCTGAATGATGCTGCTGAAAAGGTGACCGTTTGCCACAGAGCTAAACTGATATTGATGAAAATGTACAGACCTTTGGGGAGCCTGTGTTGGAGATACTGAAAGTCTGCCTCAAAGGAAGGCGGTAATCTGGTCTGTGGTGTCACTCATCTGTAGAAAGAGGTTGATGATATTTAGAACAACCACCCTGGGCAACTTGCAAGGGCCTTTCAGACTGACACAACACTGAAAATCTCTAACCACCCTTACTCCTGTTCTCACCCCAGGTAACTCTTACATTGCAGAAAAAGAATACATGTATTGGGATAACAGCACAATTTATTTATGAAATGATTGTTTGCTACATGTGTCTAAGTTTTCTCCAAATATAAAAATATAGTGAGCTGAAGTTATTCCTTATTTATCTGGTTTTGAATTTTAATGAACAAGAATGTCACAAGTTCATGAATTTTTTAAAACCAAAAGATGAATTAGATTAATCCACTTCACAGCCTTTCATGTTCTGGCAAAAGGTATTGTGGAAACTTTTAGGTAAGTAATGTTTAATTTAATTATTTAGCTGCATAGCGTATCCATTCCAGCTCAAAAGAGATCGAGATTAAAATACACAGACTGGGAATTCTGAGAGCACAATACAATGTCTGCATATATTCTTAAACAAGCACACTGGAAAATGGCATAAACGACCATAATTTTGCTAAAGAGCCTGAACTTATGCCAATTCACAGATACTGCAACTGGTCATGTAATACCTGCTTAGTTCCTTTTTCTGAAGTGTTATTATACTGCTGGTCTGGAAAAACTGTGCATACCCCCTGCCCTTGACTCGTGTGCTAACAGAAAGAGCAAATAGCAGCATTTAGCATTAAGCCCCTCTAGGAAAGCGGCCTCAGTGAAATGCCCATGGTCGAGCAGGAGAGATCTGCACTGTAGAATGAGGCACCAAAGCAGAGCTTCATCTGTACCTTCTGCCACTCTATCTGCGTCAGTCTAATCTGCAGCTTCCATAGACATGATATCCACTCATTAAACCCTAATTAAAATGAGACCTGTTAGCCCTTTCTCGCCATGCTGACCCCAGTCATCAAGGTTATCACATTGCTTTCTACCTCCCTTGAATCATTATCTTATCCCACAGAAAGGTGAGGGATCCTGAAGGTTTTGCTGTTGAAAAACCTCTCTCTCAGAACACTTTTAATCATTTTCTCATGTTCTGGTATTTTTAGATGCCAAGTCAGAAGTTTCACTGCATAAGAAAGCAATTTACAGCTTCATGTAGAAACATAGCCACTTCCAGTTCATTTGTTTTTCATCTTGATTATCAACACGTTTGTCATCTCTCCGTAATTTATTCATTATCTTTACCCGAGGAATGTGAAGGGGAGGGGTGGGAGCGAAGAAGGAGAGAAGAGCACTTGTCAAAATGTGAAACAGATGCTCTGACAATGATTGGAGACAATTAATGTTCTCAATAAGCATCAGCAGGCAAGGTCCATGTATTGCTTCAAGTTTCTGCAGCAAACAGCCTTCTGGAAAATGTAAATGCACAAGCTTTATTTTCCAGGCACGTGAGAGCATGTCTTGCTTGTAATGAGCTGTCCTAAGGAACTTCGCATTGCTACTTAGCAAGTCGGCTGTTCCCATCATCACTGGCCTAAATAATGACAAGAGGAGAGGATGGAAACTCTACTGCAGCCCTAACAGCACTGAGGAACCTGTCACCACTCCCTCATTCTGGTTCAAGCTCAGCATGTAAAGCAAAGCACTTAGCACATGTTTAACCTTGAGCTACTCAAAGTCAATAGCATAAAAGCATGCACTTAAAAGTAAGTAGCTACCCTGAAATTGCTGGGTTAGGTATGGACCTAGCAAAGATCTCTCCTGCTCTGGGAACTTGCAGGTGTCACTTGCAGAAGAAAATGGCCCCAGGGAGCCCAGGGGCCTAGCTTGGAAGGCCACTCATCTGCTCTCACCACCCGGCACCAAGAAGCACCAGCACAACCAAGGAGTTAAAATCAAGCTCCAGTCTGTACCACTTCGAGGAGGGCTGCTGTGAAAGCCAATCACAATAAATAAATAGTATAAGAGAGAAAGAAATCAATAACAAATAGATGTGATCTAATTACTAACACTTGTAATAATAGTTTATTGTTCTGTGCCACATGTAGCTTTCATCTTCCTCGCTCTGTGCTTTGTCACTTTAATTTTCCCTTCTGCTGCTCTGTTATCTAAAATGATCAAACACCTACCATGCCCTGGAAAGTACACCAATTAAGAGCTGCATTTTAATCTGCCTGAATGTGCCTGTCATAAAGTTAATTGGAATAAACACATATTTGATAAGGCTTTGTTTGAATTCTGATGAAAGGCAGACTATTACCCATCTCAAACTTTGTTTTACTGGTTTATATTCTTTCTTCCCTCACTTTTCCCCCTTTTTTCATTTTTGTTGGAGTAATGATAGCAAACACCAGCCTGAAAGGTTATTCTAATCCACAGGATTTTTTTACATCATTCCTCAACTCACAGATAACATCTGCATTTGATCAGAGAGAGTTGCTCTTAAAACCTAATGAATGGTTTATTTATAATCCGTTCAGCTATTTGGGTCAATAGCAAATGGATGGAATATTTTCCATAGGAAAATAGGCTGAATCCCATCTAATATAGGCTTTATGAAGGGAATGTTGCCCATTATCAGTTAATCATAGGAAAAACACAGACACAGCAGACACAGGGTGCCTCAGGCAGGGACCAAGGGGCCAAGGAAGGGGAGGATGGGGAAGCCCCTGCTGATGCTTCTCCCACCTTTCTTGTTTTTCCAATCACTTTTACCCATCAGCTAAACTCTGGAAGGGCAGGAGTGGGCGCTGAATAAGCTCCCACTATCATCTTCTTACAGCTGGTGGAAATCAGGAGCTAACAGATTTTTTTCACCAAGAAGTCACACTCAGGCTGTTCAGCTATTTAATAATCAGCAGCACCTATGCTCCAAAAGCCTCTTATGGCAAGGAGTTCCACATCACACAGAAAACAGCATTTTTTTCATGCTATGTAAAAGAATACTTTATGTCGTTTAAGCCTGTTACCTGGTTTATACCACATTTCTTATAAATGGGGGGAAAATGCACGCATTAGCCACATCAGATCATAACAAGAGAGAACTTGAGGGCAGTCAGCAGATATGCTAATTTCTTTAACAGTATTCAGTGACTTCTCATCTAGCTAGATATCAGCAACACACACATCTGAGACAGCACACGCTTGTCCATGACCACAATTTCATAAATTCTGGATAGAGTCACCACTTAGGAGAAACTGATGCATGCATCAGCTAAAAAATAAAACAAAGCAGAACAAAAATAACTGACTACAGCAAATGGATCAGCATGTAAATCAATTGGTGCTTGAGAACAAGTTCAGAATAAGGGAGAATAAGTTCACTGTGACCTGTTTTGAGTTTGGGGGGTTTTATGAGGTGACGAGATTCAAGTAATCTAAAAGGAGGCAACATGCTGATTTTCCTCTCCAGTGTCTTATCGCCTGGAATGAATCAACCATCCAAATGCACGGCTGATTAAACTGCATTGCTATCACTGGACCTATATCAGGAACAAATCTGATTCAGGGAATGTATTATTCCTGTAAATGCTGGAGTATGACATTTTGCCATATGTGGATGTGACTTAAGAACACTTAAAGAGAAGCCATCTGGGAAAGGAAAGCACATAAGCTATTCCAGGCATCATGTATATGTGGCATTCATGCATGACATAAAATATGTAAGCAATGTGAAAAAGTCCACCTCATCATTCCTTAAGGACACGGCAGTTCTACTGCATGCATGAAATGTATATCTTTTCTATAATGCTAGAGCAAGTATTGAGGTAATCTATTTTTCCTCTTTAACACAGACACATTTATTAGCAGAGCTAATAAGAGATTCTTGGTCTGATCCTGTCTGTTGTTAAAATCTAAGGATTAACAGTGTTGTGTGTCTGAATGGAATCACTTTCCTGTAAGATTTGCTATGCCAAGTCATGTCCAAAGTCCAGTAGGTCCAGTGTCTTGCCAGGCAGCGGTATATAAATGCCCCCCCACCCCTCAAAAAAAGAATGTTCACAGAAAACATAAATTCTAGAATACCATCTCATTCCAACATGCATTATACACCTAGATACTTATTCCAGTACAGTGAGAGCAAAGAAAAATTTCGTTCAAGCAATTAGTGTATGCACTGAAACTTGGTATTTGGTTATCCTTATCTGCCAGGCACAGCTACAAACTGTGTTATCGGAGATTCTTCCAGGATTACAGCAGCCTTATCTCATCTCCGATTATGATAAGGGAACAACCCTGCACTCAGAGCCCTCCGCAGTAATCTGGATGAATTAGAGCTCAGAAAGAAGAGTCTGATAAAGAAGCATGTTCTCCTACCCCCAATCACTTATAAATATGTAAACTCTAATAACTAATTATCATTGATTTTCAATATATTATTTTTCTGCAATTCTGTCAACACAGTTTTTCTTTGAGATGTGGGCCTACCTTCTCAGATACATTCAGTTCACGGTTTCCAGACATTTGGTAAATGCCCCAGGGGAAAGGTTTTTTTCTGTGATGTGTTTCCCTCAGTCTGAACCAATTAACTGCTACAAACGTGGAAAATATCCATTTTGCCTTGGTTTTGAACTTCTCCAATCTTTCCATTTGGAAGATCAGAAACAATCCAATCAGACTGTTTGCCACCTGGCTCCTCCACATCACTTTTCGCAGTGGAATTAAATAAAATTATCATTTCCAATTTGAAAATAAAAGCAGAAGATAATTATTCAACAGTGACCTGGATGTCCCTTTAATTAGTGCTCTGTGTTGGTCCAAAATACTGCTGGGTTTGATTTCTGTCCTGGGTTTCTCTTCCTGAAAGTGGCTAAGTGCTATGGGATTTCTTGGAGAGGACTTCGTGAAGATTGGATTTTTATTTTTTTTTACCCCACAGCATCCCCTGCTGTTGCTTTAAGGAATGGTATGGGTTCACTTAAAAAGCCATTTCACTCTCTTCACTGTTAAAAGGCAAGCTGGCAGTCCAGGGCTTTTCAAGAGATATGAAGGAACAAGGCGGAAAAATGGAAAGACTTAGTGGCCCCAAGAGACTCATATGTGACTTTTAAAGAACAAAATATTGCTGCAATAATTCAAAATACTTTGTATTTCAGTAACAGAAAATCCCAATGACTAACTAGTGTAGTCAATATGTAAGGAGCTTGAAACAGCACAAGAGACACTGACTGATTCAAAACAGCCTTTCCCAGACCATTAAGGCTCTTAGCAGAAGACATATCCACATTTCTCCCAGGAAAGTGGCTACTGTCAGTCCCAACTCAGCTTTCAGCCGTGCTTACATTTAACTAGCTTCTGAGCGCAGTCTGGCTTCTTTGGTTTTGGTTTGGTTTTGTTCTGCTTTGCTTTGTTTTGCAGTAACTTGTTTTTCTGTTTTGTGTTGCTTTGTTTTGCTGTACTTGTAGGCTGACTTCAAGGAGTAGGATTTTCTTATTTATACACAAGAATTCACAAAATACATATGAAGGTAGAGGCGAAGCACAAAGAGGGGAGGCGAATATTCAACCACTGGTTCCTCTGCTTCTTCCCTTCCTTATCTATTAAATTGGGTTAGCAGTACTTCTGCACCTCCCAGGAGTGCTGTGAAGCTGCTCTCATTAAAGTTCACAAAGTGTTTCAAGATTCCTGATTGCTGATGCTGCTCAAGTGCAGAAACATGTCGCTTGGTAAATAGGAATGGCAACCCACCTCCGGCATCAGTGGGATTTGGTAAGGGAGCGACTGAGGAATATCCCAGGCCACAGGCTCAAAGGGAAGTGAGCTAATCAAAATAAACGATTTAGCACCGACCTTCAAAGCGCCCGGCTTCCTAAGGATGAGCTGAGGAGTTCATCTCCTTCTCCGCTTGCTGACTGAGTGAGTATAAACCACAGCCCTGCACATCGTGGACAGGGGCTGCAGCTCCTCTGCACTGAAGAACTCCTCTTTATTGCACTTCTCCATTAACAGATGAATTGGGGTCAGGAAGGTTCGTGTTATTACTGTGAGTATGGAAAGAACTTTGCCTAAACATGAAAACAGAACAGACCTGCATCATGAAAAATGGCTCAGGGACAATGATAACTGTGAGTATTGCCTTATAAGAAGGTCTTTTGCCCCCACTGCTAGTGCTATCAAATGAACACCTTGTGGGGGAAAAAAATAGAATTTGGTCAAAGGATTCACTTGTATTTCAGTTTTCTGTGTCTGAGCTAAAGAAAGATTTTTGCATTCTCAGAATGCAGAAGATTTGGAAAAGAAACCAAAATATTTGAACTCTTCTCTAATTCTGGGGTTTTATACTGTCACAGTACAAATATACATACGAGCTCTTAGGAGCATCTCTAATGGATTCATGAGTCCCCAACACACACCAGTTTCTGGAAGAATTGTCTCCATGCAGTAGGACTTCCTGGCTGTGGCTAATATTCAGACTTGCCATGTCTCAAACCCAGACTGCACAAACTGCCCCAGTTTGTGTTTTTGTCCCAGAGAAATTTGGCAGTGAATTTTCTATCATTTATTTCAGCTGGACTGTAGTTTGTCTACAATATATTTTCAGACAGGCCAACTGTCTCATGTCTGACTCTAAGGAAGCCTAAAAGCACAAATGCAGCTACATAATAAGAGCAAATATATATATATATACGTATATATATATACACATATATATAATAAGAGTAAATATATATATATATATGTATATATATAAACCAGAAAAGAACACACGAAATTTGGATTTAATTTTTCTTTTATCAAAAAGCAGTTAGTACAGCTCCAGGACAGCCTCCTAGTCCCAGATGGGTTCTGCAACTTGAATCACTATGAATATGACTCTAGCTATCTAAGAGAGAAAATACTACTTTACAGATGAAATGAGCATGCTTTCCTTAAGGCCTAGTCCAAACCTCTTTTAAATATGTGGCAACCATTTAAATAATGACTTTTGAATCAGGACCTTAATTTGCTAAGCATTTGTAGCTTCAGAAACCAGACTGACACAGAAAAAGCACAACTTATTTCCTAAGGAC
Source organism: Nothura maculosa (assembly GCA_032353885.1). Classification (NCBI taxonomy): domain Eukaryota; kingdom Metazoa; phylum Chordata; class Aves; order Tinamiformes; family Tinamidae; genus Nothura; species Nothura maculosa. The sequence continues at coordinate 817,825 of JAUBOD010000158.1, forward strand.
CTTTTGCACCCACTAATTTGCCAGACCCAGTCAAATTAATGGTTTTAGCTTGATCCTTACCCAAAAGGCAATTGTTTTTTTTCCAGATGAGGTTTTTACTAGAAATAGCTGTCATAAATGATTTGTAAAGAAAAGAAATCTGTCTTGAAAACCAAGGAGAGAGATAGCATTCCCCTTCCATTCTGACTTGTGGTCTGTTACTTATTTTTTTGCTCTGAACAATGCATGAGGAAGTAACCTAGTCCTTTCTAGCTCTTTCTCTAAAGGAGATTAATTATGTCCATTGTTAACTAAAAGGTTTTCTTCTAATTAAAAGAAATTATAAGCCTTTCACCAGTGGCATTACTCTAGTCAATAAACTAATTAGAGTTGTAGCAAATGAAGGAAAACCCATCAAGGGATCTTAGGACCTGATTTAGAAAATTTTAAGGATGTGAATTTGTCATCCCTTGAAAAAGAGAGGACTTAATGTGCACTTTTAGTCATTGTTTAGAATGTGCAGAAAAATACTAGTCCTTTGAAATGAGAAAAGTCCCTCCAGAAATTTCTACCCACTTTACCTATGTTTTATTATGTCCTTTTCTTGGGAGGAAGGGAGAACTACAGAAACCAGAGCAGAGGAAAGGATAGAATCTCCTTTTTTCATTGCACTTTCAACCCCTTAAATCTCTTTCCAGTTCAATCAAAATCTTTTCAGATAAAAACACTGATATATCAGAAAACATACTCCAAGTGCTGTGAAGACTTACATGATTTGTACTATAATCTTCATCAACACTAGCACCTAAACAGTTTCTTCAGTGACAGTTAAAAAAAAAGTTACATTAACTGTTTTTTAAGTAAGTATATAGAGACCTAGCACAGTGTGATATCATAATGGACACCAAATATAATGTCAGGTTTGAATCCAAAGACAAAGACTTTACTTGTTACTTATCTGTTTTCTTCCTTTTGTCCATCTTTAAGCTCTTTTGGGCACAACAAGATGAATGCTTGAGAATACGTAAATATTACGTAACAACCTATGACTCTTTCAGCAGAGATGTAGAAGCTGCCCATACATAGACTTTCTACCTACTGCAAAGTATAGCAGAACTAGCTAGCTCATGCAAATCCACTTCTGTATTGTAGAGCAAATCCAAGCACAGCCTATTACTCCTCATTTTTGTTGGCAAAACCTGTTTAAAATCATTTTAGCAGGGTTGCAAGTACTGACCTCATCTTGCCAACAATCTTGGAAGCTTCAGAAATACTTTCAAAATGGATATGGTGAAACAGGAGAGGGAAAAATATATACTCTACCTTTTGAAGATAGATTATAAAACTACAGTTATTCCTGGTAATCCAAAGTCAGCCCTGTCATCAGTACTTCCACTTCTCATGTCCTCACCCATATCCTGAGGGTTACACTATAGACCACTATAAAATTGAGTGAGATAATAATAATTGTCATTAACAGTCAACATCTGCTTCTTAATTTATCATCAAAACAACATATAAATTTACCATTGGAATTTTCCGGTAAAGACTTAACAATCTTTTTTTTAGACACTCCAACAGTGCAAAGAACTAGATCTCAAAATTGCTATAAGTTCATGGAATTTCTTAAGTAAAAAACATTAAAAAAACATATTTCAGGGAATCTGGCACATTCCTTGTGCCACCAACTGATCCAGTATCTATAGAAAGTTTTTGATTTCTTTGAGGATATGGCCCTATGGCCTCAGTTACGTCAGCTCTCATGTTTGTGGATGTAGAGAGAGATTTGCTGGAATTGGCAGTGGATAACCAGGCTAGAGAGCTGGGAAATTTCTGGAAGAAATAAAAGATACATTTCCGAGCTTCCGAAGAGAGCCACAGTCTTCCTCCTGTAACTCATATAACCACCTCTCCCAGGATGACCCAATGACTTTCCAAGCTTTTCTGGGTCAGAGTGATCAGGTAGACAAGATGAGATGGGAGAACAAGAGATGAAAATGAGAGAATTACACTAGGAGATCAGTATGGGTAAAAGAACAGTAATACAGGAGTAATAAAAGAGATTATGGAGTTCTGCTAGACTAACATGAAAGAGAGTGAAAAAAATCAAACTGTTGCCAGCTGTAGGAGGAAAATGCTGGTATTGCTCTATGAAAAATGTAAAACAACCCATTTTTTCCTGCAGCAGGCTGCTCTTCCATTTGTTATCTTGCTTAGGGGACTAGTCTGGATGAGAGGCTGGAGGATAAGAAATAGAGATATAATTTATTTTAACCATTTTGAAGTAAAGTTGCAGGGAGGATCAGCCTCTGCAGTTTTCACATGAGAAAATAACAAATTAAAGACACACTGAAGGCTGTGGTACTGAGCCCTGCACAGCCGCGTGCCACCAGCCGAATGAAGGAAGACCTAAGTTACCAAAACAGACGCTGTGGCTGCTGCTCAGGGAGACAATACCTGGCAACATTTACATTTTCTTGGATGTTCTAGGAAACTCTGTTTTCTTCTGCCCACCCTCCTCTATCCCCTCCAGTTTCCCATTACATTTGTCTTTCCTGCTTTCTGTGTTAATCTTTTCAGATTTTCTTCCTGTACACATTGAACTTACAGCGGTGTCCATAAACCCTTTTCTGAAGCTATTCACTGCTGCTCTCAAGGTTATTTTCCTTGAAGTGTCTGCAATCTCAGCCTCAGGATTACTGGCCTTATTTATGAGGCAGTGGCACAAAACATGGCCCTTGAGATTAAGCAATCCCTTTGGAACAGTCAAGAAGTGTATATCACTGTATTTATTGGCTTCCCTGTTTTCCTTCTACCTTCAAATCACAGCTCAATTCTGACCTTTTCTGTACCTCATCCCTCATCTGACTACGTTTTTCTCTCTTTCTACAGCTTGCTCACTTACTGCTAATCCTTAGTTTCTTCTTGCAAACAATTGCTCACATTTTTATGCAGTCTCCCTGACCCTTTGACAAAGACCTGTCACCTCCCTCCTCAGAAGCCGCAACTTTAAATCCCATTTAATCCTGTTCCCACTGACACAGCAGATCTCATCCCCTGTCCTGACACAGTCCTCTTCCTAGCAGGGCTTGATTTCCTCCCTCTCGTCCTCAGGAAGGAAGTGCAGACCCCTCACGGGCAGGGAGTAGAGATTAGTTGGGATTTACATCCCTAAAATCACAGTCATGCTTCTCCAAAAACCCATGCAGTTTGGACTTAACTTTGGAGGAACACAGATTCATTGAGTGCCTCTGAATTACACTGTGGAGTTTCACAGAAATTCCAAGCTTTAAGCTGCTCAGATGCATGGATTTGTTCCTAAATCGAATGTAAACTTTATTAAGATCCATATACCAGATTTTTTTTTTTTTTGCCTTTTCTGCTCAAGCAGCCTTCATCTGTTGCCTTTCGGGGAGTCTGCTGACCATAACGCAAATTCCAGGTTGTAATGCTTTATTTAAAATACTGCTTTCTCCCAGTAAATAATAGCAGGTGGAAGAGACAGATAGATTTAATTTCGTCCTTCATATTAAGTAATCCAAAGCCACTTTCCACAGCTCTCAGAGAAACACTTATATTTTGCAATGAAGAGACATGAATTTTTGCTCATTTATACATAATTTAGGAAAGAAGTCGTAATTTTTCCAAACAAATCCTGAAAAAAATGCATCAAAACATGGAAATAATTTTGATTACTGGTCCAGTTTACAACTTAGCCCCACAAACACTTATAAGTACCCAGATGAGAAAAGCAAAACCCGGAGCTGCAAAAATAGAAAGGAAGGGGTGGATGTGGGAAAGGGGGAAATTCCTAAAGCCCCTACATCACAGAGCTTGAGCTTCACTTGTACAAGACTGGTACAACACTAGTCTTTAATGTGTTTATTTATTTACAAATCAATTAATTTGATATCCCTACCTCTGACTACACAGCTCCCAGCCCATATTTGTATATAAGATTTCCTATGAGCTTCAGAGTGAACATAAAATTGAAAGAAGGCTGTAACAGGAAAGCATCAACTAACTGCTTGAATTGTTCTGTGAAAGAGTAGGAGGGCACATAAAAACAGAGAGAGATTTCTGTGATAAAAAACAGACAATTAAGCCAGCCTCATGGAGTGACATAAACTAATAAAAGGTAAGACTGGAAAGAAAGGTCAAAACGGAGACAGATTTTGAAGTCTGGCACAAGAAATTTAGAATCACCCTGAAATATGGACAGTCAGTGAAGGGATATGAAGAAATGACATGATCAGGACAGGGAATGTTCTCAGTGCTCTGGAGCATTAGCATTTGTGTCACACCACCACCCAGAGGCTCCATGTAACTATGAGGGTCCAATTGTGCTACATATTGCACTAACACAGCAAATGACAGCTGAGGCCAAAATCACAGGAAAAAAAAAAGCAGAGAAAAAGTATTGGCACTGCAGCATGTAGGAGATGGAGCTTTGGATGAGTGGGGACTGAAGCGAAAAGGTTTCATGCCAGAATGACTCTGGGCTTGCTCCAAAGGATCATGAACTTCTCAACGAACTTGCAGCCCAGCAAGTTCTGTGTGTTTCCAGGTGCTGTAATGAATGTTTCACAGAGAGATAATTAACCCCCTCACCCCAAAGCACCACCGAGCTGATGCTTTCCAGCACAATCTGTCCATGACACCATGGTAGAGTGCAGCGCCAGCTTTATTATTTCAGTTTGTTCTTTTCTATTTTACTGCTGCTGCTCTCTGAGGTTAATTGTATTCCCTGTGCTGATGCACAGTGGTATCTATACATAGACCTCATCATATAGATTCTTCATCTCTTTTCTTCTTCTTCTTTTTTTTTAAATCAATATGGAGTTCAAACACTGCACAACTTTCTCAATAAAATGTCAGGAGTCAGCTGGTGAAGTGAGGGAGGGCACCAGTGAAGGTGCAAACCCTTGACCCTCTCTGACTCAGTCTACTCTTTTTCTTATTTAGGAGAGGAGTCAAAAGAAATGAAGGAAAATACTCAGAATCACCCAAACGCAAATCTTTTCCTTGTGAAAGACTGAAAATAGTAAATGGTAACATGTACTTTTACCCTGGTTGCTCGATCTTGCTCTATTTCAGGACTGAAGACCAGGATCCAACTAAGCAGTTAGATCATTCACTCTCTTCAGACTCCTAAGTTCATGGTTACCTCAGAGCTATTCACAGAACTATTTAATGGAAGCCTCAAGAGGAGTTGGTACCTACAAAGAGGAGCTTGTACCTACATCCTTTTTGCGATGGGTTTCAGCCATTCTGCCCAAGTCCCTACCAGCACACAGACCTCATCTCTGTCTGCCCAAGTTAATCTTGCAACCAGAAGTATGGAGAAGCAGAAAGGGCAGAAAGGTCTCACCCAAACATGGTATTGTTCCATTAACTCAGTGTAATCTTTGCTCTATGTCTAAAATGGAAGCTGAACTCCAGTCACAATTAATGTAACCCAATGTGGACTTACTCAGCTGACTTAAGCTGAGCTGCAGAGCTGGCTCAGCTGTTTTCTTGCAAGGGTCTACTTGATGGATACATGGCCACAATGCACAAGATTTTACAAAAGGTGTTCTGCCTACATGAGCCCTTCACAGAGTTTTTGCTGAGCAGTATCCCTTATTCCATGCTTTACACATGAAATCCCCTAACTCTGTCATGACGGCCTGTCATGTTAAAATATTACAGCAGATCCACTTCAGTATGGTGACTACTGCAGTACTCATACATGTCTAGTTAAATCAGAAAAAAAAAGCTATTTTTCCCCTATTATAGCAGCACAATATGGTGCAGTCTGAGAGTTACTCCAGTCCCTAATAAAGTCTAATAATACCTATTTCTATGGCACACGAAGGTGCATTGTGAGAAATCTACTCCAGGCTCTAATAAAACTATCATTAGGGACTGATGGAGGCTAAATGGACCATCAGACCATTCTACTCTGGTAACTGTTACAATACATTTTCAAGATAACTTTTTAACATTGTTCACCATTAGCAAATATATTTGATTTATATTTTAATTTAATTTTGTGAGGGAAAATATGATTGTAATTTAACGGAGATGTATAATGTATTCATGGTGGTGAGCAGGGAAGAGGTAAATCAGATGATTCATTTCATACTGAAATCAACTGAAGCTGAAAGCAAACAACCTTCTTTGCTTCCTTTTGGATGACTGAGCTCCCTTGTTTTGGAACAGTTAATACTAAACTTGAACAAATCTCTCCTTGTTTAAAAGTTTAGATTTGAGGAACAGAACAAGATAGATGGTTTCTTTCTCTGTAAGCTATTGATTAATGGATTGCACTAAATGGTGTGACATGCCCTTTAAATGGAATTTACAAGTAATATATTGTATGGCAACTGCATTATTAATGATTTTGATACCTGGTGTTTGTGTCTTCCTACTTGGAGCTCTTCTCATTTATGCTGGCAAAGGTGGAGGGCAAAAGCTGGCTCCCCCAGTTTGCTGGGCTATGTTCTCCCAATCATATATATTCTCAGGCTTGTTCTCATTACTCACTCAGTCATCTAGCCTGACACTTTTCCTGACTATATGCCAGGGAAGAAGATCCAAAAAATTTCCTTTGCAAGATAATGACCAAAACCTTTAGATAGATATATTTGGGCACAAATTGAAGATGGCCATAGAGGTCATGTCCCTCATTATTAAAGATTATTTACACTACCAAACAAAAGGAAGTGATGAGAATCTTATTTTGCTATTAATTTCTCCCTTTTATAAATTTCTCTGTGCATTTTTCCTGCACGCTCAGAAGCAGACTGCAAAAGCAGGCTGCACTGCAAATGCACTGATGTGTTTACCAAGAGGTAGACTTGCTCACGAAAGACTGAAATGAAGACTAAAAGGGAATTAAAAAGCAATTAGACAAAGAGGCAAAGTCAAACAATACTATTGTTCAGTTCAGTTCGGATTATAACGTCTTACAAGAACTACAGGCTTGTGACCAACCAGAAAGGGAGGGAACACTCACAGGAAACAAAGACATTGCAGAAAAGAAGCTTTAGTCTTCACCAGAAACAGTGTCAGGGAGATTTTTCTTTCAGATCTTTCCTTTCATAATAGTGAAAGAAAGATATGGTTCAGAAGTGAGATGTTAAAAAAGAAAATACATGCTTAAACTGGTAAATTAAACAATGAACCGTCAGAATAGGGTGGAACTGCTGAGGAAATTTGACTGAACTAACTAATAGAAATGTGAGGGGCACAACCTACTCATTAGGATGTCACTCTATCAAAATCAAGGACTTGGCTTGCAATTGGTAGCAACATCTAGCAGTTTTACTGAATACTGGCTGATATCAGATATTGAAATCTGTCTTCCCTAGAAGAGCCCAGAATGATCCTAGGAACTACAGATTAGAGTTGCCATCTGTTCCGAGCATCCTAACTTAAACCTGCATATCAAGATGAACAGGATATGATAAAGCTTGAAGGGAACTGAAAGTCAGCATTTCTGCTCTTCAGGAAGCTGTGAACTTGTAAAAATACCTTATCCAATTTCAGAATGAATAATAATTTCCAAAATGAGAGAATGAGATGAAAAAGTGGTCTCTATAAAAGATGGTTTGAAATAATCAGAATACTTCAGTGTTGTAGTTTTTTCTATTTCCAGGTCCCAGACTGGGGACATATCCCATGTAGAGATGGACACGAGGGTCAGGGGGTCAGAGATCTATCCGCTCTGCAGCAGGGAGTTGGGAGCCCCTATGCCTTGTCAAGTCTGTGCAATGATTTAGCTCAGGATGGTGGAAGTTTGAGCTCTAGGAGCCAGAAAAACATTTGTTTTTATTGAAAACAATCTTTTTTTTCTCTCAGCAGTTCTTTTTTAAATGTAAAGTAGCCAGTGTTATTGAATAAGATTTTTTTTCACCTTTGCCAACCTCCTTGTAATGTTTCTCTTGTTTTTCCAGAAGCGTAAGGGATAATGAGGACAGAAATTATTATCATTTGTGATCAGCTACTGTTAAAGTGTGGGTGTGCTTTCTACTGTGCATGTCAGTATACAAACTTAAATCCTATGTAATAATTATATGTTCTACAGTTTGCCATGGTGTGACATACAAAATCGCAGTACATCAAAAGACTGCAAGAAGAGGAATAAATATTGAACGGCGCTGTAAATGTACTTAAGAATGCAGTAAAAATAGATACAATTCAATATTCATCAAAGCAATTTCAGGAACAATTGCTGCATTCCAAGAATAAATATTACTTAGAAGTAGGTAATTTGCCTAGGGAGAAATTTTAAAACCTTTAGTATCTTAGCAAAACTCATCAAAGCTATGGATCTCTCTTAAAAATGGAAGTAGAGAAACTAGACTTTTCTCAACCAGTATTATTTTCCCCTCCATAATGTGCTAGAAAAAAATCCACTGAAGAAACTGGAAAAGAATCCATGAACTTCAATGGGTTGTAGACATTCCATTTACATGTGCCACTCTGCAAACAAAGAAGGTTTTATGGCAAAGCTACTGGAAACTGGAATTACAAGTCTAATTGCCTTCCCAGGTACATTCATAGAAAAAAAAAACAAATCTTGAACTGAATTCATTTCTTGAGTTGAATTATTCTTAATAATTCTTAAATTGGAGTGATTTGGGCCTTTGTGTTTACATCATTAAGCAGAGGTTTGCTTTTCTGTTTAACATATGTTTTACAATACTTTTAGCAGTTTTTTAAGTGTCCTCCATGTTCTAGTGCAATGTCAAACCACTCGAGACACTCACCACATAAAAACCAAAACCTTTCCCTTTTAATAACTCACATTACATATTTTGTATTCCAAGGTTTTTAACTGATTTCAACTACCAGGCCAGGAAGCAGATGAAACAGAGAGGCTTGGTCCTCAGTCGGTGTTGGACCACATGAATCAGGCCCCCCAGCATGCCAGCCTGCTCTGTATTCCTGTTCATCAAGAGATAGTTTAAGTTGACAGTAAAAAAAAAAAAAAAAACCACCCAAAAAACCCCTATTCAGTCCTGTGCTGCAGTTTATTGTTAGATAGAAACTACTGTGAGATGCACAAAAATATAAGAAAATCCAAAATTTTCTCATTTGTTTAAGATACTGTGATTACTTAAAACATTGCCTGTTAAAAAAAAAAGATTCAGCAGCATTGCAGGTTAAAGATATATGCAACTAATGCAAAAAGTTCACCATAGATCCCCTATAACATATATCTTATTTCCTTTCAACCCTAATCCTTTGACACAAATGCCCTCTTTTTAAGCTGACTCTGAGTACACCATCTGAAGACTTCTTTTTCAGGGACCAAAACCTCTAAAAGAGTGAAGACTTGATTTTCTGAGGCTCAGACTATGCAAAATACAACCATATAAATTCTTATTTTTGTGCATACAAAACCACACAATATGCAGGTAATATATATCAAACTGAACTGTATGTATAACTCACTGATGAAATAAGGGCATGTGAGCTTCAGATCCGGAAATACAGACCAAACCTAACTGTCTGTGGCCAAACTCCATGTCTGTGAAAGCAGAAAACTCCAGTGTCACCACAGAAGTGGTGACTGCAGCACACAGGCTGTTGCTACCACTTATTTTGTGGTGAAAAATATGCAGTGCATCAGAGATCCCAGTACTAGTCCCACTAAGCAGGTAACTATATATCATAGTAAAGCATGGCCATTAGCCAGCATCTATCCCAGGCTGTGACGTGCCTGAGGTAACTGGACCACTTTTGCAGTTCTGCCTCTTGTCATCGATTTCTTGTGAAAGTATTGACAGAAAATGCTTTTCTGTGATTATTTTTTCTTGATAAACATGTCGATTTAAGATTTTATTTTGAAGAGAAGGGAAACAAAACATTTTGATATGATCAGAATGCTGTATTTCTTTGAGCATGTCAGAACTTTCCTCTTTAGAATGAACATTTTTTTGCATACCTTTACAAACCTATAGTCAAAACAAAGCAGTCAAATCAATTTGACTCACTTACATTTTTCCCATAGGACAAATAAAAATAAAATATAAAAACAATAAAAATAATAAATTCTTTATCCTCTTGGCATAGGAGAAAATGATGAGATACAATCAGTGCATAACAGTCTAGGTAAGAATGAGCTAACTCTGATAAAGCAATGATAAATCAGAATAATCCAAACAGGATAATCCCAGGCATATGTGAATAGGTGATAAGAATTTGCTATGAGAGCACCGTGGCACTCAGCAAACTCACGGCATGCTGTCTGCGAAGCACAGAGAGGTGAGACGGCCTCTGACCAGGCTGGTAATTCCTCATAGCATCTCTGTACAAATACATCTTTACTGATTGCTGACCTCAGCCAGCTCCTGCAAAGATAGCACGGCCTGGCCAGGACCCGCAGCACTGTCAGGGCACAGCCTGGATTAGCAGCCCACCTGTAGGGAATGGAGGATTAAGAGCAGCATCTCTGACAATGTGGAAAATCAGCTTCCCGCCTCACTTGTCGGCAGCAAGTGATGAGTTTCCATGTCACCTTTGAGAAAAGCTGTGGGAGGAGGTGGTTTAAATCCTGTATGCTAGCAGGCTACGTTACACCTGATCTGTGTGTAACAAATATCCTTCTTCCACACTCTTTGATTGGATTTAAAATTCAGCTGCAGCTACTTTAAGGTTCCAGGAAATACAGATATTTTCTGTGCCCTGCTCCACTGAAAGGAGCTCCTCAGGCTGACCACTCAGCCACTGCCCTGTACAAATTGCCTGGAAGATACTGAGCAAATTACTGGAATATCATCACAGCACTGCATTAACAAGGATGTGCCTGTAATCACTAATTAAGCACTGTGCTCTGCCCAGCTTGCCCAGAGCACTGACCAACCTTGTCCAAATGGCTGCACTTTTTGGGGGCACCTGTATGGAGAAAATGTCCTGCCACTTGGTGCTCTGCTCACAAAGATGAGCGTTTCCCCTTCCCTTGACTTTGAGAAGCAGCAGTTCTCTCCCTTTCTGGGGGAAACAAAAGGTCAGGGAACATCTGCATTTAAATGGGAAACAGTTAGGAGTGTTAACACCAGGAGCAGCTCATAATTAGGGATTATTAACCCAGCAATATAGAATGATTGATACAGAGCTAAAGCTAATGACTTTAAAGATGATTAGGCCATTTTGTCATTCATTGTTTACTCTGTCTATAGACACAAAAATCCATCCAAGTTATCCACTGGAGAGCTTTGCATGACACTGGGTAAGGCAGTAAAGAGTGCAAGCTGCTATGCTGCAATACACTCTAAACCCTGTGATATATGATGAATATGCAAAAATATGTTGAAACTGAACCAAAGTATGGAATGTATTTAGATAAGCAAGGTGCAGCATTGTTTTGTCTATCTTAGAAGTTTCTGCAGCAGACTTTTGAGTGCTACATCTGAAACCTGAGAGAGATATGAGTTGAACTTAGCACTTCCAGTGGTTACAGATCTTTTTTTTCGTTCCATTTGAAATGAAATCTGGAAAAGGCTAAGAGACAAAAAGCATGCTATTAAAAACATTTGCGCCCCCTCCTCCCCCAAACAAAAAAGTTTTCCTTGGTAAAGATACCTGAATATACATAAATGAGGTAATTTAAGATTGCCCCTTTTAATGGGGATCCAGTCTCAAGACTGATTCAACACAAAACAAGAGCACCCTCTTGCACCTTCACAAACAGCAGCTCTTAATCATCTGCTCAAGATAACCAGGTTCTTACATGCCTCACTGAATAGAGAAAAACTAACTTATATAAGTGCTTTTCTGAATTACATCTTCAACAAAGACCTTTGAGCAATTATAATTGGATCCTGAATGGACGCAGAGTCAGCAGAACTGCTTGAAAACGGCTCTGCTCTGCCCACTTGTAACAAGTGGGCAAAAGGCAGCAAGAACTAACAGTTCTGTGCACACGCCAAGCGATGGCAGATCTCTCTCCAGCCTCCCTTAGGAAATCTTTATTGCTTAGGATGAGCAACACCTCGCAGCTGCTTTATGCCCTGGTCTCAGGAGAAAGCCTGGGCCAGACTTTGGCAGCACACATGGAAGTTTCTCACATTCCTGCTGCTGCGGGGAACAGTTGGAGGGGAAGGCAGCACTCCATGGGAGCAGCACGGAGCGAGCACGGGGGCCCTGCGCCGAGCCATCCGTCATCGCCACAGCGCCTCACAGGAGACAAGCCAGTAATAGAAGCTGGCTAATTTCTTTAGAAATTTCTCATTAGTCCCTCCCTTCCTGAGCTGCCTCTCTATTAAAATGTGATAAATGAATTCTGCTATTGCCAATTCTAGCCTGTCTCCTTAGTGAAATGAAGATGCGTCATGCTGGCCAGGGCTCGAGATGGAGATAATTATACAGGGGCCTGAGGAAGTATTTCAGGCCCAGCCTCCAGGGCCGCCCTGTCAGTACCAGCCATGGGCTCCCCCATCGCTCCCGTTGCTCTAGAAGACTCTGAACAGAAAGCAAGAGGCTGGTAGAAAATCCGTGTTGCTTAGTAAATATATATATGCTTTTTATGTAACATTTTATTGCAATACATATATGATTAAATGGGAGAAATTAAAGTCAAGAGATTTGATACTAGGATCAGATTTAGTGCAGAATCCCATTTTAGTTCCCAGCTGTGGTTGTCCCTTGCACAGAGCACACTGCCTACTTGAACTGCCCTGAGGTGCAGGCGTTATGTGGTGTGGACAGTGTCATCTCCTCTTGCTCGTGAGGAGGCCTGGCTGCTCCGGCGGAGCAGGAGAGACCTGTCCAAGGGCCAAGGCTCTGACCTCCCTCCTGGGCTTCTGCTCTGCAGGGAGCAGCTGCTTCAGGAAGGACGCTACTGCCAAGAGCTTTGGTGAGGGAGCCTGCACAGGACGGCATAACGTAGGCATCTCTGTGAGGGAGGCAAGCAGGGCATTAAACCCTTCAGACCAAGCTGGCGTGTTCTTACTGTGACTTGCCATGAAACTGTGGAGTAATAACATCACTAGCAAAGACTCAAGTAGAAAGAAAATGTGAGGATTGTATACACAGGATCTTAGATATAGGACTGTCCTTGCAGCCTCCCATCTTGCTTCTGGCAGTAGCTCCAGCTGGCAGATTTTGCTTGCCTGTCAGCCCCACTTTCATCCACAGAAAGGCACTTCTGACTTCTATCACACACACACACACACACACACACACACATTTTTACCAGGCGTTTCATTTCTGGTAGAAAACTCATGGCTCATAATGAACCTGACCTGAGAATTTGACTGATTTTTTCTTTTAGCACTGCACTCCCTTAAGCATCAAGTGCATCTCAGAGCCTCTGCTACTTTTCACAGCCAGCTAAGCTGTGCATTGATTGTCTCTCCAGCTGCATTTGAATCCCCTTTTGTGCAAGACAGAAGCATCTCCTAGATGCACAGGATTTCAGTGCAGAATAGAAAACAAATCAGAGAAATAAATGATCATATACTACCCAGACTAACTTAAAGCCATCGATAGCTAAACAAAACAATTCTCCTCCCTCCCTGAACATGCAGAGATGAAACTCTCCCAAAAAAACTCCAGGAATACCCTCATAGCACACCTGAAACAGAGGTTGCTGTCTGGCTGAACATTGCTCTCATTGCTGCAAGAAGCAAAGACCAGGCTAGTGAGTCCTCAAGGAATAGGACCCAAAGCCATCATAGCTGAACAAGCATTAGATAGACAGCTGCATAAAACTGAGATCATAAGGGACACAGTTATTTTATAGGAGAGAGGTGAAAGAGATATAAGCTAGGAGGAGGTTGCTATCTCCAAAAGAAGTATTCATCTGGCATAGGGCCTCTCTCAAGTTAGCCCTTGAAATAAGCACAGGGCAGGCAAATTATTCCAACAATTCTTGGAATAACAAGTATTTAACAAATTATTGACCTCTGGTATCCAGACACAAAGTAAAATCACAGGTGACAATACTCTACCGGTTTCAGTGAAGGGCTTGAGCATAGCTCCCATGTCCTTCCAACATAGTATCTTAATCACTGGTTCTAGGAGAGCTTGGTCTTCAAACACTGAAACTGTTCCACATTGTATTTGGAAGGAAAATCTCTTCATTTCAGTGTGCTAACTCCCCAGCTGCATAGCTATCCTCATTTTCTGTCCGTCTTTTCTTCCATATTCATTTTGAACAGTGCTATAAAACACAGTTTCTTTATGGACACTTGAAGGACTCATTATCTTTTTGTGTACGCCCCAAACTGAGGTACATGTGTTCACATTTAATAGCAGAGAATAAAAGTGGCAGGTGATGCATTATTGCAATCAATTCTCTAACCTGCACAGCCTAGAAAGGGGCTATCCCCAGAGGTGCCAGAAGGTTGCTGGCAAATGGAGCTGCCATTTGATTTCTTCTCAAAATGCCTTTCCTCTACTTAATAAAAGCAAAGTTATGCTAGGAATCCACGCAGGCAATTTGTGATTTTTCAGTACATTGCTGCCTCTGTCAAAGCTCCACCAGATCTGCAATTTTAGATTCTCTCTTCACATTAACATGCCTAGATGCATGGCATAACTCACAACTTGCTTTTCATTTTAATGGCTTCACTCCATATCCCCTTTCACCTAAGAGACATGGTTACACAGAAAACTGCATTGAGATCCCTTTATCTACCTTAGAAGGATAAAAAAGCAAGTAAATGATGATGGAATATGAATCAGTGCTTCCGGAGTGGCTGACTATTTCAGTTCTGATTGCTGAAAGTCAGATGCCAATATTTTTATTCAGAAGAGAAACTGTGCGTTGCATTCGGGCCGTAGGTTTTACTTTTATCCTCAACTGCACAAAAATATAATTGGAGAGATACAGAATCAAACATTCTTGAATCAAGCTTTTATAAGAAGTTCCATATTATGGAACATGAGAATTGTTTCTCACACTTAGCACAGTGACAAGCACACCGGGGTCCCGCATCCCATCATCTCTCTCTCTCTCTGATCCTCCTGTTCTAAACAAATGAACTGTGACACACAGGCAGCATAAAGGGGCTGTGTGAAATGCCCAAGAGCACAGAAACCTCCTCTTGGTAGGAAACTGCCTTTCAGTCACAACTGCCACAAGCTGCTTCTTGCCCTCTGCCTTCCCCCTACCCTGGAAGAGGCGACACCAGGGGCTGAAGGCCGTGACCTGGAGGAGTTTCGCTAAGCATTTGCTCTTGGCATCCTGTCCACTAAAGGATTTCTCTTAGCAGTGGAATTAGTTTTGCCTAGATGAGTCACATTTGAATTTGGGCTGGTTCTGTGGAAAATTTAAGTGTGGGCTTATCCCTGTTGCAATTAAGTTACAAAGACGTTACAGAGATGTTACCATGCCTTGATTCCTCAAAGAAAATCAATTGCTTCTGGTTTTTTTTTGACAATATTGCCCTCAGTATTTACTTTCATTAAGCAGTTCCATTTTTATTCTAAAATATCATAACCAAAATGTTCATGCCACTTCTGTCCTTTCTCAATGCCCCCTTCCCTTCTATGGACTAACAGAGGTTCCTCAAGTGGGTAGGAGAACAAGCTCTGAATTAAAGCCCAGTTTCATAAAATGAAGAAGGAAATAAAACTGATTTTCTTCTACCCTATATTTTATGCTGCAAATATACACATGCAAAACAAGTACTAGAAATATGATACACAGCATCTGAATGAAAATAAACCCTACATATTTGTGTGTGTGTGTGTGTGTGTGTGTGTTTCTATAGATATATTTTTATATTAAGCAAGGTTTCCCTCATTTGCACTAAACTCAGCCAAGGTAGAGGTGCAAGAGTGGCCAACCATACTCTAGGAGAGGCTGCAGCTATTACCACCTTGAGAAATTACCACTGCCACAACCACTAACACGTTTTTCCAATTAGTTTGAGGGCGGAAATGAGACATTTTTCTTCGTTAATGCCTCTCTCTCTTCCTCTCCTTGCCCATCCATTTCATGCTTCCTGATGGTGCTCAGGAGGCTGTCGGGTTCCCTCCAGCACACTTCCTGCTTCCACCCAGCAGGAATAAACTGTTACCGCTTTGTTTGAAATGATTCCTGAGAAGTCTGATTCGTCTCACCAAAATGTGAATAATTGTAGTATTTGATTCTTGGCTTCCTCCTCAGGGGATCCTTCTGAGTTAAACAGTTATTGAATTTATCCTGACAAGGATTGCCAAAGAAAACTTCATTTGAAGGACAGAGGGGGGGAACAAACTGCTTGCCATACTGAAAAAGGTTTGAAATACTATTAAGGGAGAGAAAAAGTCCCATGGAAGGTGGAAATCTGGGACAGACAAATCAGACCATAAAGTAAAAGATCAACACAGCAGTGGGAAACAGGAAAGCACAGACTGGGCCAAACATATCAAGGGAGAATATTATGCACACTGACCTCAAATGTCACATACAACATGCATTTGTAAACCACCTCATACTTCAAAATCCCACATCACACTAAGCTTGACAAATCCACCCTGGAAGGGAAGAGGGCCTGGCTCAACACTGCTAAGCATTCAGTGCATGAACCTAAGATGCAGATATCTTCAGGCCCATGGAGTCAACTTTTCATGTCTCAACTAAGGCTACT
Organism: Nothura maculosa; assembly: GCA_032353885.1. Classification (NCBI taxonomy): domain Eukaryota; kingdom Metazoa; phylum Chordata; class Aves; order Tinamiformes; family Tinamidae; genus Nothura; species Nothura maculosa. Next base: position 834,375 of record JAUBOD010000158.1, read on the forward strand.
GCATTTACCATTTTAAACACCAAGAATATGGTCAAGAAAACAGGGTCATCCTGTTTTACAAGTCTGCTTAGCACATGCCTTTTAATCACACAACATACATGCTGGTGAAGAAGTAAAAAGCATGACAGAAGCAGCACTCCTTGGCCCATGTACCATCAACGCAAGTGCTAACCAGGCTCCTTGAATAACAGCCAAAGTGCTGGTGTGCTACACCAAGAGAGGGGACTTTAAACTTCACCCTCACTTACAAGTGTAAAGCTCAGATGAGATTTTCTTCCCTTCTGGTTTCCAGTAGAACAAGAGGAGTGTAAGTATTCAGGAGAAAGTAGCTCTCCAGGTGTTCTAGCACAAGTTGTCTGTAAAAGGTGTCAGAGGTTTTAGAACAAAGCCTGTTTTCCATTAGATTTTTGGCTTAGCTGTGAAACTGGTAGGTGGTCCCCTACATATAGTAACATCACACTTTGGCCTGCACATTTACTGAGTGTCACCTGCCAGTAGCAATGATGAAGCAGAAATAGCCTAAAAGCCTTCTAGAGGACTAGAGAATCTTTTTTAAGTGAACCCTTTTTTTAAGTGAACTGATCAGCAGACAGGATCCAGACCTCTTGTTTAAAGTGACCAAGAGTTCACAGCTTTCAACTTTATCATCTCAGCAGCTCCCCTTTCTAGATGTTTGTTATTAAATTTGTTATAAAATGCCATTGTCATCCTGAAATTAGCAAGAGAAACAAGGTACAAGTACAAGGCTTAACCTCTGTTCCATTCCATTACTAAAAGATTATATGCACACCTGTATACCCCGTTCAGAAGCATCCATAACAACCCTAACCCACAACAACTGGGTTTCCATTGGAAGTCAGGTATTTTGTGTAGATGGATGGCTTCCCATATCCACTCTCATGGCCTTTCCAAGCTCCTAACCTTGGCCGGTACCTTCAAGCTAACGTCACTTTTCCTACATTTATAAATGAGTCACTTTCTCTGCCAACAGGAATTGGTAATGGCATCACAAAATATGTTGCAGACAGGGATTTTCATTCCTCCCCTGAAGTTTCTGCACCAGTTGACACAACCTATAAAACACATTCC
>JAUBOD010000158.1:835563-868913 GCA_032353885.1 Nothura maculosa
TAAACACTGACAAGTACTTCCAGCTCTGCTAACCCTTCTTTTCAGACCTCCCTGTAGTTTCCTGGTATTCTCCTTACAGATTTGAACCTTACCTCATTTCTCATGCAATCTGTTTTCCTACCAAGAATGCTCAGCATGTTCTTAGCCCCTTAAAAACTTCCTCCTTTGGGAATAATTATAAATGTCAGCAGTACTTTCTGATCAGATAGAAGCACGTACTCTGGGGAAAGATAGAGGGTAGGAGTAGTGCTTTTGCTGAGATGGGAAAAGTGAAAAAGTGACAGGCAAGCCCACCTGAACCTGAATTTTCTTCCCACTTGTTGGAATTATTTCTTCTTTCTTCATCCTTCTACTGATGTGCAGTGAGGTTGCGGATAACTTTAAATAGCTGTACAGTTATGTATAGTTCTATGGCACATTTCCTGCCTTTTATAGAGGTTTTCATTAGGATTTCAAGGAATCTCTATGAAGAAAGATTTATGCATCAGGGACACTGGTGATAGGGGTCAGATAATGGAGGCTTTTAAGCTGTCAACAGAAAGAAGGGATAGAGAGATCCGAGACCATGTATCAGCAGACTTGTGATCAGAGTCACATATGAAATACCGAATCAAGATCAGGATTAGTCATGCTTTCAAAAGAATTAGTTCACAGAAGCTATACCCTGCTAGTAATCAGGCACTTTCCACACAACAATCCTTCACAATTAGGAGATTCCTGTTTGTATTCACCCAGGAGCATGAAAGAGAGTGTCCAGGTCAGAAGAGGCAAGGGCATAAATCCCATCTATGTCCCTGGTGAGTTCAGAGAACTCACAATAGGGACTGTCCTCTGACCTTGCAGATATCTCCTAACCAGAACTAGAAATGTGAGGCCATCTCCTCAACCAGTGACTTGCTGAGCAATGGACTGAAGATGGAAGAAGAAAAGAGTGGCCTTAGCCATACTACAGCATTCTCATGCTTACCATCACTTTATCAAATTAGAAGTGCTTTTCCAGCAAAAGACATTAGAAAACAGCTTCTTTTTTATTATAGAACACTATTGTGTGAATACACAAAAGCATAAAAGAGAGCATCCATGCTAGATCAGATGGCAGGTTCCCCTTTGTTGATACCTAGGCAATATGAGGATGAAGGAAAAATAAATTATTTTTCCTTATTGTCTCTCCCAGGCTATAGCTATGAGACACTCAGAAGCTTCTGAAGCCAGGAGTGGTCTCTGTGAATTCAGTGTCTCTAAATGGATTTCTCTTCCAAGAACTTATCCCATCAAAACCTGAACTGCTGCCGATGGATCCTACTGTATCTGTTATACCATGTCTGCAACCTTCCTCCCTCTGGGACTCAGCTCTGTGCTTGAAGGAGTCAAGGTCTAACCTCATCTGACACAGCTGGGGCACCGTGGCTGGGACTTCTGAGGAAATCACTAAATTGTGAGAAACAACTGTGAGAAAGATGGTAAGAGAGTCACGCAAGATAAGAAAGGCAAAACTACCATTAAAGGAAGGATTGCTGAGACATGGTTTGGACCTAGCTTATACATTCAAGAAGAAAAATAACAAAATACAGATGAAATCCTAAAAGAAAAAAAAACAGGCAGGCAGCAACTCATCAACATAGAGGGTTTATTGTAAGGGCCTTCCCTTCCCAATTGCAGCCTGCAATGCCAGGACTGTGGGTGTTTTATCAGGTTAGTGCGTATGCCATTGTTTAGCCTAGAAGCTCCTTAATTCTTAGCTCTCTCTGTTGATTATCTACCCAAAAGTTTGTTTTATACTTTTAAGTTCTGCATATATGCTTACAGGATGTCTTTGCATACAACAAGGATGCCCAAAGTGTCTTTATGAAGAAGGGTTACTCTACTCAGGGTTGAAATGGGGTACTTGGAGATATATGCAGCATGTTGCCAGCCATATAGGAGTGAACCAGGCTCTAGCATTTATATATTTTTAAACAAATAAGGCTATTTAAACAAATAACACCTTCCAATTCGAAAACTTCTGCCTGGCATCTCTTTTTTGTTTGTTTGTTTATTTGTACAGTGACAAATAAAGGTCATGTTCTTGGGCCACTGTCAACACTGAGAAGAGAGATTCATAATACCTGCAGATTTTAAAGTCAAAATCTATTTGGAGGAAACACTATGTAAGCAGACTGGGTATTTTGGGGAAAGAACATGACTTTTCTAAGGAAGAAAAAAAAAAGAAAGAGGCAAGACACAGGGCAACTGTCATTCTAATGTACCCACAGCCATCAGCTGGAATTATCTCAGTCATTTGGGATAACATCATAATGCAGCATTGTCAGAGGATCAGTGTCTCCCGCTCTGACAATAAATGGTTTGGCTGTTATGTAGCAGCAGGAGATGATCATCTGCCTCAGATATATTAATGTCTTAGTCCATTCTCATTATCTTTCAACTCATGAAAGCATTAGAGCTCTCCTCACAATGAATTTCCTAGTGAAGTGTCTGTGGGAATCAGAGGCGTGTGGCACGGTGGCAGAGAGCAGGGAAAGCACCATTTCACCTCTCAGCAGGGGCTATTACTTAGGGGCTATAACTTAGTGATAGATGTGAAGTAAATGTAGCAAATGTTGCTACAGAAGTCCCTTCTGCTTAATAATTCATTTTCTAAGTATAAGCATACTCTCTTCTTACAAACTAAGAATTTTTTTTTCCTTGGAAAGCTCAAAACTACTCTATGTGTCCCCTCTATCACACTCATACGTAGTATCCATTGGAATCCTCTTGCAGGAGCTGGCTTCCAATGCCCCTGCACTGTGGTTATTCCTGTGTACAAGCAGGGTGTCAGCCAGCTGCTGGCCCTGGAGGGCACATGTTGCTTAGGAGAGACATATAGAAACCTGCCAATTCATTATGGTATCTGCCAGGTTGCTTTCATACTGTTCTCCAAATATGATCCCTCAAGATGACCCTGGATAATCACTATGTATGGTCAAGAAAGAAAATCCACATTAAGCTTCAGCCTCAAGAGATGCATGAAAACATTGCTACTGTCAGTAATTTAATTTTGTTCCAGGATTAATAAGAAAACATACTATTTAATGAACTTTTATATTGTACAAAAGTATAAGAATGCAGAAACTGGATGTGGAGATGTATGCAACACACACCAGCCTCCAAGCCCATGGCATCCCACCTGGGGTTTCTGACTTTGATGAAAAGCAATGAGAGTTTGGCAGCTTTGGCCAAGTATCCAAGTATCCTTGTAATTGCTTCACAACCCCCCAGCCAATCTGCCACAAATGTGTGTCTGGAATAGCAGTGTCCCAGAGCTAAAGCAGCAGGGTTGATGTTAAGTCAAAATTGACTTTCACAGCTTCTGGCTATACTGACCCTTATTCTTGCAGCCAAGACGGAAAGTCCTACCAATAAAAAGTACAAAAATTCATCTTCAAAGTGCTAACACAAACTGAAGGAAAAAATGCCAGCACATTAGACCCTCAGCACCTTTAAAGTGAACAAGCACTTCCTTGACAGACTTCATATGCTTCAACTAGTGAGAGTCATTCTCCCACCTTTACGGTATGGAAACTAGAGTCACACTATAAGGGATCAAACATCCTGACAGCTGCCTTCAGTTGAAGAGTTTCACTTACAGATTTGATTCTCCTTCTGTGAAGCATCTTAGTGTCCTCTGGGTCACTTTGGCTGAATCAATTCAGGGTCAAGTCTTCTAAATGCCTCCTCCCAGAACAATCTGCTGGAGCTGGGCCAGGCCATTTCCTCTGGAGAAAGAGAAGGAGATGAGATGAGGCAGAGACAGGATAGGAAATGGCAGCTAGGAAAGCAGATCTTGCTGTTTCTCCTGGGAGGTGGCTGCTTTTGCTGGGAAAGGCCACCAAACCTAGCAAGGCGACCCTCTCTCCCTCAGCAGGGACCTTCTCAGGCACCCAGCACAGGCAACAGAGGTAGTGACATTAACACTGCTGTCAGCAACTGCTGCTTTAGCAATAGCCTTTTTCTGCTCCTCCTTCTGGTCCTGTACTGAGGTATTTCTCATCTGAACGGACTGTTGAGAAGTCAATGGATACTATTTCAGGCTCATTATATGTATTATTCAGCTATGAATCTCTATTGCCCTATAAGGAACCAAAGGAACGGCAGGAATGAAGGCTGACTAAAGGCTAGACTTTAGCAGAAGGCCTTGCAGAAAACATTTCTGGTTTATTTGGGGATCATTATTGTTCATAATTTGCAAGGCATCCTAGTCTGAAAACTTATTTTTATTTGGAGAAGTTTTGGGCAGAACATTTCCCTCACCTGGTTCCCTGCGTGGTGACAAGAAAAGTAAATGCCAACACAAGGGGAAAACCAGGAACATGTGGCATAAGGGCAATAAGAACAGCAGCAGCCCAAACTTTATGTCAACGTAAGCTGTTGTTGAGATACACAGCTTCACCTAACTACTGTATTGCAGTCTTAGACCAAATTTTAAAATCTGCCCCACTAAAGTAGAAAATATTCCACTGGGGATCCACACTGTGAGGCCTCAGCCAGCCCCCATGGAATATGCAAGTTTCAGAGAAACAAAAACATTTATGCACCCTTGATCAACACTTGAAACTATGCAAATATAAGCCTTTCAGCTCTCACAGTGATTTCCATTTCTGAGTTTTATTTAGGGAGAAATTTATATATACCAAAAAGAGCACAGAAAGCAACGTGACCTATCTGGTTGATAAATGAAGGTATCTGAGCCTGCCATAGATACTCAGAATCTGTGTACTCTGCTTTTGATGGATTTTACACCCAAATAATTGGGAAATAACTTCTCCACAGATTTTTCATGGCAGGGGAACGTGAGACAACTTAACACTAGACTTTCTGATAGGAAGAAATATTGAGAGAAAAAAAGATGGAAGCACAGACACATTCCTCACTAGAGGAATTCTGCCATTGCTCTTCATCAATAGCAGAACATAAAATATGATTTGTAAAGCCTTTGAATATTCTGTAACTGAAGATGCTATTTTCTATATAGATCATTATGGTCTTTCTCTTTTTACTGCTAAGCTTTGTGACTTACTTCCATTTCCAAAATGTTTATTAGAAGAAATAGGAAAGGAAAAAGACATACTCATCCCAAATAATTATTTGAATAAATTAAATGGCCAAGATAGGAACTTATTTTTAAAATGATCTTGATTTCCACTGATAACTTAGACCTTGTAAGCTGTACACAAGTTTGCTTGGACAGCTTGCCATTTGCAGGATGTGGTGGATAACCTGGATCGCATGACATCCTTTCTAATCCCTAAGTGAAATTATTTAAATAAGAATATGGCATTATTATTATTATGCACACTCATGCCCTAGTTCACAAGCAGACAGTGCTGATCATCTTTAGAACTGCCTTCCTCCACACATCCAGTTACTTGAATAGGCATAAGTGGCAAGAAGTGATGTGGGTGACCCAAGTTACCATCACGCACTTGAACACTTGTGACCCAGCTGTCCTGCCTGGCTCCATGTTTCACAGTTCCCCTCTCAGCATGCTCTAATATGCCCATCGCTGTGATATGACGCATGTTTTCAGCTCACTGCCTTGCTGTAGAGCAGCATGTTCCTTGTCACGAAAGCCTTGCTGGCATTTATGCTTTTTGCACTAAGCAGAATAAGTAAGCACATAATAAGCCAGACCTCAGTCAAGACATAACAACACAGGAAACCTAACTCTCTCCTGTCACAAGCCTAAGTTCACTGGGGATTCATTTATTTTTTCCAAATCTAACCTGAAGCACAAGCAGCTTCTTGAGGCTTGTAGCAGAAGTGATTTGCAGCTAATGACCCAGTCTCTCCCTTTTCAACTTCTGAACCATGTATAAGCTTGAATGAATGCTGATTCCCACTCTTTGGGCATAGTATGGCACAACAAATCATAACTTTTCCAGTCCTTTTCTAGGCTGTCGTGTAGGCTGCTGGCTATAGGAATAAGATTCCTAGAACTATTTCTGCAATTTCTCACAATGTCAAAGGAGCATTAGCAGAGGCAGACATCATAATGGACTATTCTCTTGCAGCTATGCAGGAAGTCTACATACTCTCTTGATGCATCTTCACTGGAACAAGAGGATATTAAAGAAATCCATGGATTATAACTGTCAAACTGAGGCCGCTCTTAGGAAGTGAAATGGAAGAGCACTAGAAGTGCTCAGGCTAGTTGGGCCAAAAAAGAAAAAAAAAGTAAAAATTACTCAAAGTCTCTCCCCAGTCAACTGGACTACACAAGGAACTTTACAGACTGGCAGATATAAGTAATGGAGAAGGCCCGTAAGGGCTGCCAGTGCATTATCTTTTCTCTGGCACCAGCAGGATTGCGCCCAACCAGGCATCATTCCCTAGTGCATCGGAGAGTCTAGTTTTAAATGGGCCAAGTGATTGGCCTGTTGCAGCAGCTTCCTCTGGGGAAATGGCTTCACTGTCCCAGTAAATCTCAATGTTAAGAATGCTTCCTAACCTTCACACTGAATTTTCACAGGTTTTGATCTTCATATACAAAGACATGTTCAGTTAACTTTACTTTTTTTCCTTTTTTTCTGCAAATCACAACCAGGACAAGAAGCAGATTGTAAAATCTTTCTAGAACAAATTTTGGGGTTGAGTTTTTTAGTAACTTGAATCCCTCAGAAGTGCAGGAATTGTCTTTATCTTTGTTTATCTCCACTCAATCATCTATTCCTTAAAAGTTCAGCAATGCTATCATATATTTTATTCTCATCACTATAACTAGCCCTGTATTCCTTTAACCCATTACTATACACTCAGCTCAGCTTTAATGCCTAAATAATTTCTCATTCCCAATTCATTAGGCTTTCATCAAATGCTATTCAAATCCTTTCTAAAGACTTCCTTCCTTATGAGACCATAAACGTTAATCTTCATCAGTGCATGGCATGTACATAATTTGATGCGACACACTGATACATGGGTGGCATCCTAAATTAACACCTCCTCAGGGACCTGTTTGCATGTAGTGATTTTAAATTCCCCTGGACATAGCCTCTCATTATTTTCTCCCTGCAGAGGGCCAGTCCTTTGCTTATCAGATAATAAATAACAACATCATTATTTCACAGGCAATAAGAACAGACTTTTAAAGAAAATGAATGCAACCAATTTTCTGTGGCTGCAACCAGTAATTGTCATGGATGTCAGATGTCTGTCTCATTCTTTTTTCTTCCTAGAGGGAAGAAATCAACAGCAACAACAAAACCAGATATTTTAGTTGCGGCTGGCACTAGAGTCTTCACATTTCATGATCTGTGCCTATCTTCCCTCAGTGTCATTATAAATATAAAAGGAAATATGCTTGTTAGGGAATACTGAACTAGTGTCAACCAGAAGAAAATGGTGTTATTTGTGTGCAATTACTATCCATCTTTCTGTCCTTTTTCACAACCAAGGAATGTGCTCCATGACTCTAGTCAAGTGAAACCTAGAGTAGCAGCTTGAGGGTGAATAGGAGTGACAATGACACCTACTCAGAAAGGTATATCTAAGTTTTAAACTTGTCAGCAAACACAAAAGCTTCTCCATCAGCTTGCAACTTTTCCTTCTGCATCTTTATTGTTTATTCTGGTCTCCTCTTTTTCATGCTCTCCTCTTTTAGTGAAATTGGCAACTGCTTAAAAAAAAAAAAAAGTCTGTTTAATGTTTTGGACTGCTGAAACAGAATAGCAGATGGTTGCAGAGACTAACAAGAGACCTCTGCAGACGGTCCTGAAAAATATAGGGAGAAAAAAATCCTGTTAAGAACAGTATTCCCACAAAAAGAAAGAATATAAAAGATCCTATAATCTGCCTCTAAAATAAGATGTTCACTGAAGAAGTACAGCTTTGTGTTATGTTACTAGGAACCTCACGGTGGGCAAAGACAAATGATCTCACATTTGACACAGGCTCAAGGCAAGAGTTAGCAGTTCAGCTGACTCATAGAGCTTGCAGCTGACCTGTACTTCAGCTGCATTACCTCATCAATTTAAGCTCCAACACATTCCGACTTCATGCAATACAACATTTTAATGCATTAAATTATGCTTACTAAGATAGAAGGAAAGAAGTGCTTTTACCTCTATGACTGATAATTGACTCAGCTGCTTAATTTCTAATATTGTGCAATGCAGCACAGAGATCTTTGGCTCCAATAACCATAGGTGCCCATTACCTGACTTCAACAAGAAAGCATTATTAGCAGGGAAACTGTTAAGAATACCAATTAGCAAAACAAACAAACAAACAAATTACATTTGCACTACACATATAGTCTGATCATTCTTTCTAAATTTCCAAGATCCTCTGCCATACATTTTTTTTTCCCTAAAATAGCTCCCTGAAATTCCTATTTTTAGTTACACATAATTTAGAAGTGAAACTTCATTCAACTGCTGACTTCCTACAAGAACTTTCATTTTAAAAAGAAGCATTTTCTGGACAAGAATAGGTTTATTGGTGTGTATTGGTGTCATAATTTCCCATCCCCAAATTACAATGTGGCAACATAACAGATCCTTTATTGTGAAAAAAATTGAGCCTGTTGTGCATAACAGGAAGGAAAGAAAGGAAATTTTAAAACTGATCATCTCTGAGTAACTTTGATTTTGTCTGTGTGTCTAAGAAGCATATAAAATACCATGGCACCTAAACCTTTCTCTCCTGCCTTCAGAGGGATCTGAGAGAACATGACCCTGAAAAATAAATATTAATACAATTGATTCATGTATTTTCCACAAAACAAGTTACTTATGAGAAGAAACCAAATCTCACATAGTGACTCAACTTGCTTTCTCTGTTTTAACTGTCAAGATCTAGTCTGCACTCCTACTCTACCAACAAGCACAACTAATTCACCTGCCCAGAAGGCAAAAATGATCATGCTTGAGATTCTTCAGAGGTCACTCCCTCTGAACCTTTCCAGGAAAATGGCAAGAAAATAAGCACACAGCAGCACAAAGCTCACAAATATGTAACCTCCAGGCAACTCATTATTTCCAGGTGTACATCACCAAATAATTCATCATTAATTAATCGGCCAGCTGGCCTGATTTGTCAGTAGCAGACTACTGCATTCAGAGCTTCAAGGTACTTTATTGGTCTGGACTTCCAGCTCTCCTTTAGACCAGAGAAATGGCTGTTCTGATCAGCAATCAGAACAAGAAAAATAGGCATTTTAATAGGAATTGCTGAATATCTTTCAGGCGATAGTAAAAATTCTCCTGCAGACAAGTCATTTGTGTGTAGAACAAAAGTGATGGTGATTAGTGAGAACATTTGTTGAGTAGCTTCATTGCTTAGCTTATCTTCTTCATTTTTAAATGTCCACTCCTCTTTTGGTACACAGTAATGCATGCTGAAGTCAGAAGAAAGTGACTACTGCTTTTATTAGCATTAGTGAAGGACCACAAAAAATAAGAAAATATGACAAATCTCTCCAGCAAAATGTTTTCTGGAGAAGGAACATATAAAATGACTGTAGGAAGAGGAAGGGTAAGGGGATGGGAGTGACCAGATTCATGTTTATTACCCTGAAGAGGGCACATCATTCAGTGTTATGAATCACGGGATGCCAATGATTTACTCCAACCAGAGATCAGAAACAATGCTGGACAACTCAGTAAAAATAATTTGCTTAAGTATAAAAGATTCAGCTGGGCAGCATTAGGAATTGGCTGATTCAAAGCAAACATTTTGTATCTTGTTTGCTATAGCCAGAACATTTTAAATACTGGAGTAAGAAACATTTTAAGATTATTTAACCCCCTAAGTATTTACTCTTTTTAATCCATGCTTAAGCAAAAAGAGACTTTAAGATAAAACAGTATGTGACTCTTGTGTTTTGATAAGAACAGCTCCCATCAAAACTGAAACTTGATTGTTCTCTTGCCCCCAGGCTGTTCAATTTATGGTTAACCAAATATCATTGACAACTTCTGATTTTGATCTAGTCTAGAATTGATGCCAACATCTTCTCATTGACTAAAGCACAATTTTGTTAAAGAATAGTTCAGAAAGGAATATACTCCTGCCTCTAAGACATCAAGGAAAGAGAATTCAGTGCTGTCCTTTGTTGTATTTCCCAGGAGTTAGTTTTCCCTCAAATTTTGCTTTGTATCTGATTTGATTAATTAGGTGGGTTGGATTTTTTTTTTCTTTTTCTTTCTTTTTTTTTTTTTTTTTTGGCTGCAACTTATCCTTACTGACACTCATGCTTTTCTCTACTCAATTAAAGAACCTTTTACCATCAGGCATTTTCCCCTCAGGAAACTAAAGCGATTGCACTCTTAAATTTCTTGCTATAAGCTTTTTCTCTAGCACTTCAATTATTTTCCAATGTTCTCTTGAAAATGTAGACACTCTGGCTGGGCTCAGTATTCCTGTATTGGCTCTCGCCACTGTTGTGTACACAGTAAATCCTTCCCTAATCCTACTTTTTACCCTACTTACATTTCCAGGGACTGAGTTGTTATTTTTTTTTCCCACAGGAGTGCACTGGGAGTCTCACGCCACACTGCTTCTCACTTCTAAGCCCTATAGCTTTTCCTGTGTCACTGCTTTCCCGGGAAACGATTCTTATTCTGTAACTCCTGCCTGCATTAATTTTCCTAGAAATACAACACAGACTTAGCATATTTAAATTTTGTTCTCGCTGAGGAACTGGCCTTATTTACCATGTAATACAGACCACTTCTCACTGGTATTTACCATTAGCCAATCTTTCTGTCACCTTGAAATTTGAAATCACCAAGGATTTAATATTTACTGCTTGAAAACTCTGAAAAATGCTGGTGATTTGCTCTATTACCAGGCCCTGCACAAACCCAAGAGAGATAATCTAAATATAGACATTGGAGGTACGTGGGATAGGGAAAAAAGTGTTCTACTGTCCCCTTAAGCTTGGACAGGAGCTAAAGTAGACGCAGGAAATTAGTTTAATTCTTAGGAACAGTATTCTAAATAGTATTCTATCCATGTTTTGATTTCACAGATGAAATAATCAAAAAAAATCAGGGAAAAGCAAGTAACTATGTATTTTTTGTTTCTCTTTACCTCAAAGATATTTTTCTTGTGAAGATTTTTCTCCATCACAATGTTTCCGAATTAGTGAGTGTTTGAAAATTTATCCCAGTTGGTACTTCCCACCTTGCATGATTTCCATAAGGAGATGGACTAAAACCCTAGCTGTCCTCCTGCTCTGAGCAGCAGAAATCTGAATCCTCTACGCTGTTGCAAAGAGAGAGTTTGTATATAACAGAATGGAGAGCTACATGAATTAGAGACAGTGTTTGGAGGACAGGAATGTTACTATCAGCTCTTTAGAATGAGAGTGTATCTGCCATCAATCATGAAAGTGTGCAGCTTAAAGGTGAGTCTTGAAGGAGCTGGATTGAAGGTGAAGATAATTTTGTATGAAAATTGTCATGTTTTTGAAAATAAAAAGACTCAGTTCAAAACAGAGGTTTCATTATTCCTTCTTTTCCTATAAATAATAATTAAAAAAAAAACCATGTAGATGGCAATCAAATCAGAATGTTTAAGCTTACCCACTTGCCACTGCTTAATTTGGGAGAAATTTTTAAAATAAAAATATTTTCCAAAAAAGAAAATAAACCTAGTTCTTGCTTAGCAACTGCAGTGCTAGAAATGTGGAGTCCTTGGGTATATTTCATTCTTCCTTCCTGGTTTGGATGGCAGGCCAGAAAGAGACATCTAAAAGACCCTTCCACTCTGGTAGCCCAATCCTGTCTCTTACATCTGTTGCTGCTATTGAGTCCCAGACTCTGGATAGTGATGGGTTTAGGTTTGGTAGTAATTCCATTGCCTCCCTTGCACTCATCTCCCCCAGCCTGGCTTAACCTAATATTAATGTGAGTTAAATATTTTAGTCTTTGACTCTCCAGGGAAATGCAGTCATATTGAAATATAATCAATATTAAATACTCAATAATGCTGAAGAGTGATCCTGAAACTTTGCTTCAGCAGACAAATACATGAGCACCTCCCTTTGATTATCAGAGACTCTGTTTTTCCACGAAAATAAAGGATGGATAAATAAATCCAAAAAAATTATTGGATGTCATTATGAAATGTCTGGGGGGAAAAAAAGGCAAATGCCACCAAACAATAGCTCCTGCCATGTCATGTCCTACTAGTAAAGGCACTATACTGCTGCCTAGAAAAGCAGTTCAGAGTATTATCTGAAATCAATGACTGCAGTTCAACTTACTTTTGATTCTCATCATCTCTGTAGAGTAATGGAGATTTTAATTTAAATGCTTAGTTTTCAAAGTCTCTGAGCAGCATAAGAAATACCTTCCATGCTTAGATTTGCTAGAGTGGGTTGTTATTTGAAAGAAGACAGAACAAGATAATGGGCCAGACACCCTCTGCTCTATAGAATCCATTAGATTGACAGTTCAGTTGTAAGATGAGGATCTATCTTTTAAGACTGTTTTTCCCTGTTACTCTAGTGAATTTTAAAAAGGTACAAATGAAAAATAACCTATTTGTTTCTTACATTTCCTGATGTTGTTTTACTTCCCACACTTCGAAATGTGGCAAAGAAATCTAACCATTTAGTTCACATTCACCTAACCATTCAGATGGCAACATTCCCACTGCCATCAGCGATGCAGGTGGTGAACAGGGCAAAGCTGTGCTATAAATCTTCTTGAAGATAAAGCTCCCCTGTGTTTTCACTGCTGTTCCCAGGTATTCTTCTTCCCAAACATCAGGCAAGAACATGTAGATGCTCCCACATATCCCTTCTCCCAAGCTGTTCTGTGCTTTCACTGACTGCATAGGAATTCATCCAATGTTCTACCAAAGTTCATAGACAACTGTGGAAGAGAATAACGTTTCTCAGTATCATCTAGGCTGAACCATATGCCATCATGATCCAGTCTACAGCAGAATGGAGTTATTTGCCAGCCTAACCATAGTGCTTATTTTCAGTGCTTTGGTTTGGTGCCTGTTCCAGTTTCCAGTCCATGATCCAACCCTGAATTTTCTGTCTCCTTAGCAGGTGTTCTGTTTGGGCCATTTACTATACTGAAACCCAAGGCTCCTAAGTCAGACTTGCAAGTTATACTTTGGAATAAATTAACCAGAGTAAATCTGAATCATCTCTGCAAACCACACATATATATACTGATATACTGATAATCCAGCAGGATGTCTTCAATACTTACTAGATCCTGTAGCAGCATTTTTATCTGTTTCATCAGGTTTGTGACTTGACCTGCAATCTATCCGAAGTAATTTTTCAAATATTTTTCCCAATATAACATTTTGTCACTCCAGTTTGGTAAATCTGAAGGAGACAGATCTCCAGCTTAGCTGGAGGGAGAAGCTTCTCTCATGATATCCTCAGGCATAATATCAAAATCCTTTCTGAAGACTGAGGTTTGGATGGAGTATTTCCAACAGTGCCAGCAAGAGCCCTGCTGATCAAAAAGATTTGCCCCAGAACTCTTCCTGGGGTTGTGTGTCTGTATGTCCACCTGTGAGGCTCTCTCGGCCCAATATCAGACAGAATAAAAGAATAATATGAAAGATTTCAGGCAGACTGTGTTTTTCTGACTTGTATAATCTCTTTTGTGGGAGAGAATGAAGATTTGTGCCTGAATTGTTTGCTTTTCTCCTTGTCATTATCCATATAACAGCTTAAACTCTCCCCTTCTTAATCTGAGGTGACTTACAGAGGTTCCCTATCAAACAGATACTATCCAGTACTGTATTAGATTACTCATTTTGTCAGAAAATTGGCACTTTAGATACTAAACGATAGCCTGTGCTCTGCAACCATGCTATCATTCTTGCTCTAAGATCTTGTCAGAGCCTATAAATTAAGCAGGATTCGGGCCTGGAGTTACATGAAAGGCAGGGCTGTAGGAAATATGCGGATGCTGCCTCCACTCGCAGGACGTACTTAGGGAAAAATTCTCTTCCATCTGACACAGGACAGAATTATGATCAGGACCACCCATTTTAATGTAAGCATTTCAGAATGAGCAGCATGCATTCAGATCCTGGGGGGTCTAGGTGCCATCTAAAGAGCCCTTTGCATTTTCTGAGTACTTCATATCACGGATACAGCCATCCTTAGCCATCTCAAACAGGGATGCTATTACACGCAACCTGTATCTATAGAAGATGCTACTTTTGTCTGAACCACAGCTTTTTCAATAAACAGCTCACCTCATCTTCACTGCTCTGAGGAGACGAGTTAGCATTGCTCAGGGATTCTGAGTAACAGAAGAAAAAGTAGGTTATAGCAAGTCAGCTCAGCCCTCTGACACGTATCTGTGCACTTTCCAACTCCAGGGATTGGAAGGGAGGAATCTTTACACGTCAGCCCCTTGCTACCCTGCACCAGAAGAGATAGAAGAGGTCCTTTGACACTGCCTCCTCTGGTAAGGACTCGGAAAATGGACAAAGAACAATGCTCTGGTGTAGTATGCCTGGGACCTCTAGCAATTTTTTTATCTATTGGTGAATACTGCATGGCAATTAGGTATAAAGCCATAGATTAAAACCTTTCTGTCTGGGAGCATTCTCAGAAGACAGCTGTCTTTACCTCTGCAGACAGACATTTTTCAGAGAGAGCTGATTTACATGCAACATTCTTAAGAAAAAAATAGTCCAGTTTCAAGGTAAATATTAGGGTTGCTGGGTGCAGTGGGTGGTTTCAATCAGATGAGTGACCTGCAAAGCACACGAGTGATCACAGAGCACTGCAGCAGTGTGACACTTCTTGTCACAATATGAGCTGACACATCAGAGCCGAAGACCTGCAGCTATTTTGTTGTAGCCATGTTGCTCTAAGGACACAGCAGAGACTAAATCTGTGCGAGAATGAAGGCAGAAAAAAAAAGAAACAACTCACAGAGCAGTCTGCAAGAATGCAGATCTTCTTCAGGTCTGAAACAGAAGCAACAAGATTTGGAGCTGCAGTAACAAATGGGGAGCAGTTTATCCATGTTTAACCAACCTCTTGAGTAACAATCAGACAAGGATCTTGCAGGTGAAGAGGAGGGAGCAGGTTGTCCATACTCTCCTTTCTATCCTTTCTTTCTGCACTTGAACACTTTTGATGGAAGCAATGAGACAATGGAGAAAGAAGAACAGCCATGTCATGTTCCCAGCCTGCAGCCAGAAAGGTTCAGGCTGGCTTTAAGCTTAATGCAAAGGTCCCTGTGAGTGGTCCGTTGCCTTTGGTAAGGTTTCTCTTTGCCTCAGATTGGGGGGAGTGGGGATTCAAGCCCTGTCAATGTGGATTCTCAGAGCAAAACAGGTGGTGCTGGTGAAGCAGCATTTAAAAGGCACAGAACTGTTCCGGGGAGGGTTTGCCTTAAAAACTTTCCCAATGCTGCCAGCTGCAAGGTAAATCTGATGAAAAAAGCAGAGCATCCAGTAGCACCTGCCCTGGAAAGAGCTCAAGCGCATAGTTACAGTGCACTCTGGTGGCAGACGAGATTCTCAGCCGGCGCTCTCAGCGACAGGAACTCTGCACAGGACAGAGGCGCGCGCTGCATCTCAGCCTCTTTTCCTGCAGCCATGTGAGTACGAAGCAATGAAGTCTAGGAGCACAGGGAAATGCACAGGCAAGCACACATACGCATTCTCAAATCTGCAGGAGAACTGAACAGAACAAACTCCAATTAAAATTCTCAACGCGGCAAGGCTATTTATTTTTAATAGCTTTGTGAGAAGCAAAGGCTTTTCTACTCTGTCACATAGGCAGATTTCTTGAAAAAAAACAGAGTCCACAAGCAAAAAAGAAATACTTTCTTTCTCTGAGTAAATGCCCACCTGCCAGTTTCATCGGCATAAAAACATCTTGGCATAGAATAATAAGGAACGATCACTCCCACAGTGCTGGGAATCTACACAGATCGCTGAAAGAAGTTTCAGAATGTCACATTTAAGGAGAAATTCTCATCTGCAAATTCAAATACACCTGCAAGTTGAAATACAGCTGGGAATACGGCTGCATTACTGGGTTTTGTTCTCTGCCTCCCACCAGTGATGCCAGACCTGCAAGCAGCAGAGCCACATGCCAGGCTTTAAATCAGAACAGCAGTTTTTAATTCCAGTTGAGTCACCAACTAAAGGGCATGAATGGTTTATCAGCATGTTCTTTTAACTGGTGCATATACACCCAGATGTTGTACAGTTGCCACACAAGCCTTTCCTACATTCAAAATCATCTGTCTGACCCCCCTCTGTTACTACTGGGTCCAGAAGCAGGTGACCAACAGCCCATTAAGGGGCGGCAGTCATCAAATGGCTAAGATGGTTTACTTCATTTATGCAAGAGATGGGATTTTAATGCCTCTCCCAAAGAGCAGCAGGAACTGCAAGACGGAGTGTTGTCTACCTAAGACCAGGGAGGGACATCCTCCACTTCCAGCAAAGATAGAGAAGACTGTGATCCTCAGGCTCATGCTTACTCCCTGCAGTTAAAAAACTTTTCAAGGCTAACAGTTGTAGTTAATACCATGTGTCTCATTTCTTCCTGAACCTGCTTTAAGACAAGTTTTCCAAAGATATCATCTGTTTTTCCCAGAGCTAGCAAAGCACTGAGAAAATTGTGAGCCAGGGAGAGATTAAACAGCAGGTATATTCAAATCCTAGCAAGCCAACAGCCAGTACTGGTTGTGCAGAGAGCCTATTTGCAGTTAGGGTGAAGATGAATTGTCTTCTACCAAAGCACTCTGTTTCCGACTGCTAAGGAGAAAGCTAATGACCTTCTGCAGCACAAAAGATAGGGGAAAACAAAACAAAAAAAGAAATCAACACAATCTAACCATGTTTCCAAACATGTGAATATGGAACCATTATGGAAAATGTTCATTTGATTTTAATCTCAAAGTTATTGATCTGAGAAAGCCCATTTTTAGCAAGAGTTGAGAACTTAGACTCCCTTGCCTACAATTTAGGCATAGAAGGAAGGTGATCATAAAAGCCACATGAAACACAAGTTCACAGAAGAGAATGAACTTTGGACAATGGATATTCTAGTCCAATGGATTACCTAGTCTCTCAGAAAAGTGTCTTAATCTCCTGAATCCTGGATGATTCACATGCACACCAGGATGAGTTTAAGATCTCTCCACCTAAAATTGCCTTGTACACCTATGCCTGTTTACTCTTCCCCTGAGAGTATGGGGCAGGTCCTTGGGAAGTTGTTCAATGCAGGCTGGCTGCTGAAACTAGGAGATGACTGCCTGGGATCTCTTAAGTTTATAGCAGAAGCTGCTCCAGTTTCCAGCCAAAGTAAAGCGCAACCAAATGAAAATGCTTTAAAGCAAAATTATGTTTTTGTGATACACCACCTTTCAATGCAGCGTCTGCAAGGAATAGCTAGCTCAATAACTGCATTGAATGAGCTCAATTCATTGTTAATTAAAGTGGGATCTAATGTCTGGCATTTTACCATACCACAGGGATTAAACAACCAGTATATTTATACTGTCATTTTATCCTGTAGGGAATGCCCAGGAGAAATGAAAAGAAGAAAAATCAAGCACATAGGGAGGAGAACATCAACCTGGAGCCCACCAAGTGATCTTGAAGGATGACAGATAACATAAAAAATGCACAAGGTTTTCCTGACTCCCATGACTTGAAAACTGCTGCCAAATCCACATATTTAAATTACAGCCCAAATCCTCCAGGTAAGTCAGAAAACAGTAAGCATAAGCTTATTGCAGCACAACAGAGCCCTGACTGTTGAAGGCATAAGGGAGATGAAAGTACATAAGAGCTGCATATGCCTGTAAGGCAAGTTTATCCTGTTCTCTTAAGTACTTCAGTGGGAATTTCAAGTCCTTTGGAGGGAAATTGCAGAAAAAATGCAGTTAGGAATGAAGAAAATGGGCTAAATAAACTATTCCTATATGCTGACTGAAGTCGGTCAGTATTGTCAAAAGGCAGCAGTGCCAGTTTCCAAATTGACTCATCGCTCTCCCAGGTCAGAGCATGAAGGAAATAAGCCTTCACCTCCTCTAGCAGACTTTTCAACAACTGAATGCAAGTTTTCCTGCTATATGGAGGGAGAATTTCTAATATATTTATAAACATGAGTAAGTATTTTCATTTCTTGATGTCCTCTCTGGCATCTCTGCCAGGCTTTGCTTACACAATGTTATTGGAGCAGATCAAGGCAAGCTGGCCAGTAAGCAGAGGTTGTGTGTACACAGCCAGCCCAGCACCAACGCTCAGCTAGCAAGACGTGGAAGGAATGTGGCTCCATGATTTCTTCATGGCTTGGAAGGCAAGCAGACAGTGCCCGTACTAAGGCTTCAGAAGATAGAATTAAACATTTTACAATAAAAGCATTTACATGAGGACACAGCCGAAATGCAGTAAGCAGTCCTGAGTTCAGTTACATGAATATTACTCCAGTGAAACTCTGCTGAAGCTGTAGGCCTAACAACAGACATCATCTGGATTCACAACCGTGTAGCTGCCTGCAGAACATGTTCTCTTCCTCCACTTGTGAGAGTGAGACTGAAACAAGCTGTCTGGAGAGAGAAAATAATAAACCAGCCAAAGGTACTTTCCACTCAGCCCTCTGTACAAGTGCCCCTTAAAAAGCACAGAGAGGTGAAGCTGCAGTTAGACACAGTCAGCTCGGAGACTTAGGCAGCCGCACAGCACCTGGGGCCCAGCGCTTGTTCAGACGCAGCCTCAGCTCACGGCAAATGCAAGAGAACTCAGCTCACCTCACAGGCAAAAGACTCAAGTTGTGCTGAAACATTTTGTGTTTGCTGTAGGCTAAAAAAATACCTAGGCCAGCTGATTGTTGGTAACCTTAGCATATATGTGTTTTTCCCCTCACCGGGTCAATCACGTTCCCATTAAATGCCTGAAGGGGATCTAATTAAGCCAAGCAAATCATCCTGTGTGAGCTCTGTGTCCTTTTTCCCCTTCCCACAAAACACACACATCTCTTTCAGCATTTGTGCTGTTTACTTTGAAAACCCAATATTAAAAATTAAACATTTCATACTGATTTCTTTTAAATAAATTATAGAAAAAAACACATTGAATGCATGAGCAATTTGAGAAAAGGAAAATAAAAGAAAATTGCAGTATAACCTATTTGCCAGGAGTTGTGCACTTGTTTTTATGTTAATTTCTCCACTATTAAAGAGTGTGTGAGGGGGAGGCAGCAAAAAAGATCCCTTTTTCTTGACTAACCCTTGATCCCCAGAGGTAGATACCTGCAACACTTGGTGCTGTAAGATTCACAGCAGGTTTTACTGTTGCTATGGTTATTCAAAATCTTCTTTTCATTAGGAAATAAAGAATTCTCCAGGCCTCTGCAATACAGAATAACAGTCATCTCAGTGCCAAGCTCTCTACATGTGGGTAGGCTTCAAAAGCACTGCCCTAAATCTAACATCAAATGTCAAATTAAGGTTACTTAGATATTTAAGGAGAATTAAGAGAGGCACTTAATTTAGAAGTTGAAATCAGTGTGAAGGAAGGAAGGAAAGAAGCAGGAAAGGAAGAAAGGGCAGGAGACGAGAGGGCAAATGTTTAGAAACTCTTCTCAAAATTGTTAATATAGTGTTCGATGTCCCAAAACACTGAGCATGGTACACATTAGAGGAGCTACAGAAGTGTATTTGAGTTCTGTCACTAATTGTAGTTCTTTCTTCAGCATCTATTTGTAAGCTCAATAGAAGTGTTAGTACCTGAAACAAAGGAGTAACCAACGCTTGTATTTTCTGGTCAGTGCTCACGAGAAAAAGGCTTCCTGATTATCTGTTATCCTCCCAGGTGGCTGATCAGCAATATGATAATATGAATTATTTATCTGCTGCATAGTTTCCTTTCTCAGCCACATTTTTACATGCTTCCCCATGCTCCTTTAATCAGGTCATGAGTTTGAGATAACTAGAATAGGCACCAGATCAAAACTCAGGCATTCAGGATTCTGCAACACTATTCAGAGCTGGACAGTTCTGGTTCTTGTTCCCTAGTTGAAACAGATGCCTCAGATCAAAAGCACAAAGAGAACTGTACAATTTAAACAGATTATACCACATTAGTTTGCAAGGATACAATTGATCTGTAATAAATAAATCCAGTGATTGTGGACTGTGCAGACTTGTGGACATGCTACAAGATACAGGTCTCTGGGCGATAGAGAATTTCTCCCAGTGCCTTCGTCACATCACATTAAGAGGCCTGTGCTACCTTTTCACCTCCACCAGCACAGGCTCAGCTCTCAACTCAGGAATGCATTTAATGGTCTTAATGATCTCATCCAAGACTCATTAGAGCACACCACTATGCAGAGTCATAGTCCCTGCCTTCTTTTTCCTTTTCAATAATTTTCTGCTTATTCATCTCAGGATGACATTAATTTTCAGACCCAGCATCACACTGAGAGCTCTTGTTCAGTCTGTTGGCCACCCTGGCTGCTCAGTCCTTCCAGGGTCCCTATACCCCACCCTGCGTGTCCCCACGTGTATGACCCTGCACTTATCTACATTAACATTCAGCCTAGTCCAACAAGCTCTGCTTACCAAATTAGATTGCTCCATCAAACCGATCCAACTTGATCACTATTTACTCTTACTAATGTTATATCCTCTGCAAATTTTACAGGCACTGATTTCCTTACTTCTGAAGTAATAATAAAACCTTTGAATCGTATTAGACTAGAAAAGATCTCTGTGGAACCCTGCTGGAAATACCTTCTGTAGATGATGATTCCTCATTTACAATTCCTTTTTTGAAATCCATCAGCCAATTTTAATGCATTTATTATACACTACATTAATGCTGCATAGTTCTAATTTTTTAATTGAAACATCACATGGCAATAAGTCAAATCCTTTGGAGAAACATAGGAAGATGTCAGCACAGTTCTTCTTATCAGTCAGCCTCATCAAAAAAAAATTAAGTTGTTTGCTCAAGCACATCCTTCTCCAGAACGTGAGCGCTGCAACAGCTGCTGCTCAAGACAGGGGGTTGAAAGAGAATGTGGCATTTTGGCTTTCAGCAAGCATTAAAGAACTGCAGCAAGCAGAATATTTTAGACAGAGAACAAAGAACACTTAAGTAGCCATTTTCTTACTCCCAAACCCAAAAGCTTTTATCACTGTCTGATGTACCTTTTGTAGTATCTACTGTGCTAAAATTCAAAGAATATGTGAAAAAAGGAAGTTATTGGGGCATTAACAACTCTCAGAATCACAAGAATTTGCCTACCTTGGCAAGCCTAAGAAGGCACTAAAAAAAAAAAAAACCAAAAAAAAACCTACTACTACTTCTGAGTTCTGATAAACCCATTTATATGGTAGGAGTAGAGGGTGTCCAGCTGGCTACAATCACCCTCTAGCAGCTGAAGAGCCTGGCAGAGTCTGACCACCAATGTAGGGCAATTTCAAGTCCTGTTGAATACCAGAATGGGACTGTGATGACCCAGTAAGCACCAAGTTCTTCTCTGTACTAAATCAAGTCAAAAGACACCAGGCATAAACTGAAACAAATGAAGTTCCCTCTGAATAAAAGAAAAAAAATACTTTAAAAGTGGTTGAGCACTGGAACAGGATGCCCAGAGAGGCTGTGGAATCTCCATCCTTGCGAAACCTGACCGGACACATCCTGGGCATCTGCTCTAGCTGACCCTAGCTGAGCAGAGGGATTGGATCAGATGATCCACAGAGCTCCATTCCAGCTGCAACTCTTTTGTGATTCTGTAAAGTTACCAGAAGAGTGTGACGAGCTTGGGATTCGTAGAGCTGTTATGCTCAATAGCCTCGCACTGCCAAGGACCAAAAGAAAAATACATACTAAATGACATAGAGAATTTGGGGGTTACTTTTTGTTTTGTTTGTTTTATTTGGTTTACTTTAGTTTGTTTTATTTTTTAAAAGACTATCACATATGATACTCTGTCATTGTCATAGCCTAGATAATTATACCCATACCTCTGATTTTCCCATTCTTTATAACTGCACAATAATTTCATCATATGTTTTTCACTCAATTCAGTAAATAATAAATTTGAGTGCAGTTTAAGTACTGTGGCAAATACATTTTTAATAGGAGGCTGCTCTTCAGTAGTAGAATAATCTCCATGTGTGTGCATGTACTTCTATAAACAGGGAGTGAGATATTCAGCCACTTCACAGATGCTACTGATGGGCTGTGGTTTGCAATATAATTTGGAATTCTTTGCCTTGACAGTCAGACAGGTGAGAAAGAACATAAATGATAAGTCAATACATGAGAATACATGTATAATTAATACACTAAGGAATAATCTTAAAGATACTCATTTTAAACACCAAATTTATTTCAACTTATTTCAATTTATTTATCGGAGTAACAAACTTATTTTTTCAAAGAAAGATGTGTATTTCCTGACCCTCCCAAGTCAACATAAAAGCAAAATAACCACAAGTGCCCTACAGTATCTGGATAAAGAAATTAATTTGTTGCTAGGCTTCAATTATGATGCCCCAACTTGGCACACAGACTCTCCATGATGTGCTTCTATTTACTGCCATGGACCCAAGAACCCCCTTGGGAAATACTGTACTGTGTCTTGATGAATAAGGGCATCAGATTGTGCCAGCTGGGTTATCGTTTTCTGTTTGATCCACCCTCTACAAATATAGCCATATGTATATAATCCTGTTGAAATCAGGATAGTAACAGTTTCTGCACAAAAGATATCACCAGCAGGCACTGTATATAAACTTGCAGTAGATGGCTGCAACACAGGACAGATTGATAAAGCATTGCAAGTCACTCCTTCTAAATTTAATACCAGACCCGACTTTGATTTGTGTTAGTTCTGTTCAATATAATAGCAGCCTTGTGATCTCAAGCTCATCATGCTATTAACTCACTTATTACAAATTTACTCACTTTTAAGAATTCATAATAGCTCCCTGTGCTCATTTTGGTCACTTCTTAAAATCAAGGTCTCTCTGGATCTTCAAGTAATTTATGAATGGGTCAGTGAAACTGTTAATAATTTCAGTTGTCTCCTCTCGCTCTCCTCACGTTTCAGAGCAGCGACTTTTACTCCCTTCTAACATGGGGAACATTTTGGCATAGTTTAGTGTAGGGGGCTGCTATTGCTTCTGAATTGTTGTGCAAATCACAAGACCTGAATGTGGAACAGGCTCTTCTAATGTTAAATGCTAAGGTAAAAATGCTAGGTCTGCAGTGCTATACAGAAAGCAGTGTTTGTGATCGCTCATCTTCCACTAGCTGTGACATTAACTCATCTCAGGAATTGACTGGGCAGCCAGTAATGGCCAGAAACCTTTTCAGGGACCCTGAGCTGTGAGGCTGGCTAAGCTACTGAGGAACCTTACTGCTTGATTTGCCATTTGAGAACTTGTGAGAGTGGTGGTGAGCACCTATGAGGCTGCAAGCCGGGCACTGTCTGCAGAACATGTGCACAGCAAGGATGTTTCATGGGAAAATAAACTACAAGTATTTGTCCAAGCTAGTCCACTGTATAATGACCTAGTAAACATGGGCTAGTGTACTTCTGATGCTCTGTTAACCTTGTAAGAGGAAGGCTTTTGAATCCAGGATCAGGAAAACTCATGGTTCAGAGCTCTAAGTGCTTCAGGTTGACTTAGGACTTAAATTCTAGGTTTCCCCTTGGACAATAAATAGTTGTATAAATCCATAGCCCTGTTTACTTGCTATTCTGCCCCAATTCATCTGCTCTAAGTTACCCTGATGAATGTATAGGGGCTTGTGATAGAAATATTAAGATTATTATGAGTTAAATATGAATGGAAATATGCATGCATATGCACCAGGAGAAACAGCAACACAAATATTAAAAGAATGGCCTACAGTGGTAACAAAGGACACTGTTCCCAGCAATAAAAATGAGAAATGTGTTGTTTATGTCAAGCCCAGAAAGCTTGCACTCTGCAAGACCACAGCACAGAGGAGTCATCAGGGGGAAACTCCACACTCGTAACAGCAGGAGGATTGCACCGAGTTACAACACACTGCACATACAATTCTTTTTCCTGTTATCCTACCAGGAAGCAGACCCTAGCTATAAAGAAATGTATATATTCCAAACGTATGATAAACGAGGAAAGAAGGGCAAGGAGCAACAATCATGTCTAAGATTTATGGCAACCGGTGCAAGCAAGATTCTAAAGCAAAGGACAGCCCCGCAGCAACTGCTGACTCCTAACAGCTACAAATGATCAATCCAAAACCTACTTTTATATTAGCAAAACACGAACACCCCTCTCATTCCCTGTGTAGCACAAAGGAGATCTTGGTTTGGCTGCTTGGGCACACACACGTCCTAGTGATTGTCAGTATATGGGTGTGAGAGCGTAGGTCAAGGCCAAGTGTAGGCAGGTAAAGTCAACTTCATTAGAGATTTTGAAAATATAGATCCTCTTTCACAACAGTTTTGTACACTTAAGGTCCTGCAAGTGCAGCAGACTGCTTCTCCTATTAGCTATCTCAATCTGTTAGACAAGTTTTCTGGACATTACATTACCCCATACTGTAGATATGTAGGTGTATATGGTCCTGTAGGTCATCAACTTCTCATCTGATGACTTAAATGGGAATAAAGGGAAGACAGCATCTAAGAAATGAATAAGAAGCCCTAGCACCTTAGTACCTACCTTAGCACCTATTTAGTCCCAGGTGTCCTAGGGTTGGCTTCTGGAAAAGAAAAGAACAAACGGGGAAAGAAAACAGATGTACAGGTAAGTAGGTTATGTACTTCCTACTGTGTCCTAGCTAATCTTTCAGTATCTTATTACTGTTTCAGATGTCCTCAAGTCCTTAAGATAATCATGTTCTTCCAGTGTATGGACATTTGGTAATTATCACTATGGCTGCTTGTTTAAAAAAAAGAAAAAAAGAAGTAGATAAATAAGGCCTAGGATACAGAAATATATCACCCCCCCATTATCCCTTCAATGTATGCAGCCTGCTGGCATGGTTCGGAGTTAATTTACATGATAGATGCTTCTACTTTGGCCTAAAACAAGGCTGGTCTGCATGTCATTTCCTGTCAGGAGTTGCAGAACCTCAATTACTTATTTTAGATAAATGATGTAATAAAAACACACTTTGCCATCCAACAGCCACCTCCATCTACTGTATAATGTCTGTTTCTTTGTTTGACTTTTTTTCCCCAAACTAGCCACAGTAAAAAAAAAATATTCTGGTACCTATGCAACACAACATCTCCTTATTTTGCTCCTTGGAAATGACCTCGCTGCTTCAGACCTGACAGCTGTTCCGTTATTCGCTTCCCAGTGTCCTCACAAGAGGTAGGAAGAGAAGAGGAGGATTGCAGAGCATGGGGTCAGTGCACTAGCTGGAGCTCCAAGAGATCAAAATTCTTCTGGGCTGACTGAACCAGCCCAGGCCTTTCTCCGTAGCACAACCTCTCCTGCTCTGCTCATCTGAGAATAACGTGAGGAACACGTAAAAACAGGATTCAAAATTACTTAATGACAATATCAGCCACTTCCTTTTACTTTCTCCAACCTGCCAATGCATTTGAGGCGCTTGAGGGTTGCCAGAGCTGGCTGATTTCAGCAAGAAATGAAAAGCACCAAAAAGGATTTATTGCTGCCATAGAAC
This sequence comes from Nothura maculosa, assembly GCA_032353885.1. NCBI lineage: Eukaryota > Metazoa > Chordata > Aves > Tinamiformes > Tinamidae > Nothura > Nothura maculosa. The sequence continues at coordinate 861,214 of JAUBOD010000158.1, forward strand.
AGTATCCAGTGAGCTCAAGAACTGTCACAGCAGCAAATTAAGGTAGATTCCATCTCCTCTGCATGCAGTTTCTCAGTTTACATATATAAGAAATGCAAAGGAAAATACCACATGGGGTGTGGCAAAGATCAATCCATTAAAGTGTTGTATTTGAAAGTGTAAAGTGCCATTAAGTGCTAGACTGATTATTTTAATCAGCACTGTTTTCACACCATCTGCAATTCTATGGTTACAAATGTAGCTGTGGAATTACATCCCACATATACAGAATCTCTCTCTTGCTCCCTCTCAATCCATATTTCATCATTAACAAGGCATCCAAATGCCTCAGATCAAATCAGATTCAACGGCAGAATTAAACATGAAAAAAAATGCAACGTTATCTCAATTCTTCTTCTGAACAGCCCAGATTGGCACTGTCAGATAGTCAATTGAACATATGAGACAATTTAGATTTTACTTAATCTTGATATCCTTGCATAAAAAAGTCAGATTTGAAGGGAGAAGGGAGGGAAGTGAAAGCTGTTTAACTTTTACATTTTCCTCACAGAGAGATATGGTAACTGATGTACAGAAAGTGATAAAACAAGCTTTAGAAGGAACATTCTCAGTTCGGAAACACTAGGAAGTGGAATTGTTTATCATTTTTATTTGCAGGCTCTCACTTTAAAAATAAAGAGGATGAAACGCTTCATTAACTGCACACACTAAATACTTCTGTAACCTTAAAAAAAGAGCAAGCGAGCGAGTTTAGCCCAAAATCTGGTAGCGGCTGCGACAGGAACAGCCCGGAGGTGTTAAGGCCCTCTGCCATAGTCGTCATTACACCTCAAACTGCTCTCTGCTTCTCCACACTCTTAGGCAGCTCCAAACGTGTTCCTGCTACCTCATTAGTCCCTTCTCTTTCTTTTCCTTACTCACAGCACTCTGTAGCCAAAAGGTGGCCCATTACTGCCTTCAGCTTTGGTGCGGCTGCTGATGGCCAGAGCGTCTCCTGCCACCGCAGACACAACGGGATCTGCGGCATCTCCCTCCACACAGCCCGGCACGTGGGGAGACAGGGGACGGAGGGGAGTTGCAGACAAATTGGGAAACACACAGGACATTTATGAAACCTGCCACACTAAGAGGTGCTGAGTGCCCAAGCTGCAGAGACGGCCCTGGCAGTGGGGCGTCAAGCACAGCCCCCTACTCCAGAAGCACAAATAGAAGGGACCCTACGGTGCCAAAAAAGGGAACCCTCTTTCATATTTTTTTTTCTTTCTGCTGTGAGAAAGAAGTAAATCTAGTCCCAAATTTACATTTACATTTTCACAGGAAACACCCTTTGTAACCTCCATGAACTAAATACACAACAATCAAAAGTCTTTGGCATCGGTGGAGGATTAATGACCAGCTGGAAGACGATGGCCCAAGGCCAAGCTGAGTGATCATTAAGCTTGAGGTCTGCGCCAAGGTTAATGCCATTGGAGGCCTTTTTTTTTTCCTTAAGAAAAAGAAAAAGAGCTAAGAAAAAAGCAGCGAGATTAAACTTTACAGGGCCAGACATTTCTTCTACTGATTCAATACTCTGGGCATGAAGTTAGTGGAAGTTTGAAGGGTGCTGCTTTTTCTTTTGACATGTATTTTCCCCAAAGTCCTTAAGGAACCAATGCCCAGATAACCTCTTATGTATTTCAGGACACAGCCACAAACTTTGCACGTCCTTCAAAACACTAGAGCAAACACCCCAGAAATTAAACCGTATTTATTTTGGTTGAGGTGGTCTACTTTAAGTTATGGCCAACCTCAAACATATGATCACAGTCTAGAGGATCTGTTTCTTGTTTGAAATGACTGCTTAGAAGATCTGCGGGTCTGTATAAAATTTATTAAAAATTTGCTTATGGTCACATGTTGGCTGCATGGGCAAGAACTGAGAGACCAAAAGGAAAATGCATCATGATTTCAAAAGGTGTGATCTGAATATTAAACCAGTTCTCTGTTGGCATAAAACCTAAGGGAATTACTTCTTGTTTATGAACAATACAAATGAGAAGAACTGAGATTCTTGCATATTCTGACTTCATATTTGTAACTGGAGTACTTGTAAATCCTCACATAATCCTTTTAATCTCTGTCTCTTTTCCATACTCTGATATCTTGCATAATGTAGAAGTGAACATTGTAACATACAGAAGCAAAAAGTCCAGGAAAGCTGGAAGAGTTTGTGTACGTGACCAGAATCCAGTTGTGATGAGTTCGCTTGCTGAAAAAACACCTCCACTCTAAAGCGATCAAATCAACTTATTAAACGAACCCATTATTTACAAGTATCTCAGTGTGTCACGTCCCTCTGTTATTCGCTCCTGAACGAAGCTGAAGAGCCCCTTGCTTTGCTACCCCGTTCTTCACAACCCTTCCCTTCATATCTGAACAAAACACAGATTGTGATAGAAGATTCTGATAGTGTTTATCCAGTATTGAATCTCAATCATAAAATTAAAGACTGAGTATCATAAATCCAGGGATGTAAACACATAGATCAAGTTAAAAAAAAGATGAGGCACAGATAAAAAATAAAACCATTACAGCAGTCCAAAATCTGTCCCTGAAGGAGAAAGATGTAGCAATTTTACAGCTAGGCATTTATCACAGGTCTGCATGTTCCCCCACATGGAACAAGACTGGGTCATATCTGCTTATAAGGTGGCTTCCTTTGCTATTCTGAAGAAATTAATAAACACACAGAATTAGACTGCATCTTTGAGATGCAGGGTCTTTTTTTGAATATGATATGATTTTTTTCTCTAGATGGAATCCTCACCCCAAGCTCCTTCTTGCCTATTGCTTTATATTCCTTCCAGTCCCATATGTCTAATCATTAAAACATGCTGCAATAATCCACAGCAAAATAAGAGTTGTAATCCACAGCTAAACAAGAGTTAATGTATTCTAGTCTCTCTGAGCAGTTAGAAGCATGGGAATATTATATCTGCAGAAACCCCTCTTATCCATGGTTAAATCAAACTTATCAAATAATTGAAGAATACAAGCTAGGCTTTTAATGTGAGGGAGAAAAGAATTGAAATGCAGCCTAATCAAGCTAAAAAAAAGACCTTTTAGGCCTTCCGGGAGTCACTTAATTATTTGTGACATCTCAGCTGTTGCCCACCGCAAGGCTCCCTCACAAGACTCATATAATGAATAAAGAGTTGGTTTATTTCAGAACAGAACCAAGGCAGAAAGTTTCCACCCGCATTTCCCGCCACTTCCTTGTCTATATTTAGTTCTGCTTCTCTTATCAGAATAAAAAAAAAGCTCCCTATTCTTGGGAAGTTCTTGTTCTTGTGCATGAGCCACCAAACTCCATGAAGGATGAGAGTGGAAGAACAAATAAGTTATTCCCCACATGATTTTAAAGATACTGTGAGACTTGAAAGGACAGGGCTAGTCGATGAGTCAGATGGAATTTCTTCTGGTTGGAAAAGAGTCATATGTGCAGTATCTGGGGCCACTTAAGTCAAAATTTAATCTGACAGAGAGTGAGTTTAAATTAACGCAGAGTTTTGGGGTTTTTTTCTAGAGGGAATAAAAGTTGGTGGGATTTCACATCTTTTCCTAAGCCTTTAATTGGGCATGCTAGCTAGCATATCTCTTTATAACATTCACTTGCAGCAGTCCCCTTCGCTTTACAGATATGAATATTAGAAAAATGGGTACTTCATTAATCAGCTTCAGTCCAGTAAACAGGGAGGCAGGAAATTCACTGATTTGATTTTATCATATCAGCTGCAGAAAAAAAATATGGAAGACTTAAAGCTAAGCAAAACTGAATGAGTGTAAAACCACATGATTATTAACTCCTCCTAATACGGGTAATTAAGTTGTTTTAATCATTACTAATTATTGTAAATATTTCAGTCCTGTTTTCCTTCTACACAAATACTATTTTTTCTTTCTTGTCAAACTTGCATACGGCTGCATAGGAACAACTCACAGCTTCTCTACAGAACTGTGTATTTCTTACACTATTTGCTCTTCCACTGCTGTCTTAAGAAAATCAAAGGGATTTCATATTCAGTCAAGGTACGCTTATATTAACAAGCAATAGGCAGAAATTCTGTACCCGGGCAGAAAATAATGAGGGGAAAAAGCAAGATGTAGGAAGTTCTATCTGGAAGTTGAACTCTATGGACTACATTGGCAAAGTGACAGAATTAATCCATTCCTACCTGTTTACTTCACTTGAATTTGCTGCTAGAAGAAATGACTGAGGGGAGCCTATGGAAGAACAGCAAAATGTCCATAATTGCACATTTCTGAAAAGCAGTCACAGCAGGCACAGAAACCATTCAACCTCCCCTTCCTTTATTATTTATTTCACCCTTTGTCTTTCTTGTGCAGAGATTTTTTTTTCATCTTGGATTGTCCTGACACAGCAGCCTGAACTATCTGCTGATGGATTGGGCAAGTTATTGAAAATGAAATGTTTAAATAAACAGCTTTTATTAATGTACGGACTTGCAGCAAGACCATCTAATGAAGCTGGAATCCGGTGGAGTTGGCTGAGTTCTTAAAAACAAGGAAGATGACAGTGATGTAGAAATTAAGCAATTTGGCTTTCCGGGCAGGACTATCAAGCCCAAATTTTCTATTTCCAGATCAGTATTGGCATCAGCTAAAGATGAAGCTGATCCTTCATGATACTATGCTAATATTATGCCCTTGTTTAGGTGTCTCTAGAGGTCTTTCTCTATCACTATGAAGCAAACATTAGGATCCATTACAGTCCAGTGAAGTATCATCAACCCTAGTTTGCAGAAGAGTAAAACAAGGCACAGAGATGGTAAGTGACACACAGACACATTCAGAATCAGTAGCTCAGCTGGGAGAAGGACTTAGCAACTCCCACTTACAGTCCTCCTCTTCATTCACTGGAAAATATATCTTATTTCCTGATGAAACACACATATCATGGCTTCTGCCTTTGAAGGAAATCGAACTGTTAAGATACAACTGGAACTACAGATACATTCAGCAAATACTGCATGGTTATTTCATAGGCTATATTCCCAGCTTTTATTTTCTAAAGGCCCTGCTGTCCTTCTCCTTCCCCCATTACTTTTGCTCTACACTCATTGGGTCTTAAACAAAAATCACCATAAATCTAGTTAACTTGCTTCCTGTGTTCATGGCGGGATTAGAAGGATTTGTTAGTTAATATTGGTGCAACTTTTTTTCAATGTAAACTGCTGTCATTATAGAATAATAACACAGTCACAGGATAGTAAAAACACCACTGGCAATCAAGGCCTCCAGGTAAGTTCCCTCTTTCTTTCAATGTTCCCCATTTTCACATTCCTATTTTCTGTTTCTGATTTTTTCTTTTCCTGTGCTGTCTTCAGTAAGAATCTCATCTAGTTCAGTCTTGAATATATCACTTATTCTGGCTCCAGTCATCTTTCTCGCCAACTTTTTTTCATATGTTTATTACCCTTTTGCATGCAATTGCATTTTCTGCGACTTGGCTCCCAAGTTGCTCATTTTCAGGTGATTTCTTCCATGCTTCCTGCCAGTGAAGGGAAAATTGTCTTGCTTATGTTATGGACTGGAGTGCTCACTCCATAATTTAAGATAGTTCAAGTGGGGGTCACCTTAAAATTCTCATTGTTCCAACTGGAAAAGGGACTAGATCTGATCACATCTCCTTCATATTGCTCACATCTTTGTGATTTGGTGTCATTCTCAAAGCCTCTTATGGTGAATTGCCTGCTAGAGCAATTTCTTCCTGTAGCTGTGCTACTTTATGCCATCCTATACTAAGTAATATTGATAACCCTATTCACATGGGGAATAGTTCAAGATTTCCTATCTGGAGGAAAAGCTCTCTCAGAGACAAAGGGACAAGTTTATGCAACTGCAAAGCCATTTAAAGTCACATAAAACATATATCAGAGATACAAAACAAGGCAGAGAAGAGCCTCCTATACCAGAACTGAATGCTTTCTGCAGGCTTTTCTGATCCTTAAGAAATCCAAAGTGGACACAACAGACAGAAAAAAATGGAAGAATCTGTAGACTTTCTGCGGGCCTAAATTTGGGGTAAATTTCATACTAGACATAAAGAACTTTGTAGTTTTACTAGGTCTTTTACTTCCAGCTCACTAATTCCAAAAGATTTTTCCCCTTTTATAGCACAAGTCCCTGGTGGGCAAGCAACACAGTGAGAATAACTGGATGATGTGAACATGGGCAAAAGCAATAGATATGAATGCTTCATATGTGAAATTGTCATGTCTGTACCCTTCCAAATACGTAAGTCATCATTCTTGTCAATAAGATCCTTCTTCCTTCCTACAGTGTTTTTTTCCATTAGCAACCTACCAACAGGGCAAAAAGTGAAAATTAAAGGAAAAAAACAGGCTTAGTCACTGATATTATCAATGAAGGACCTTCCCTACGGCTAGGGGAGATACGGTAAAGGTGCAAGTTATTCTCATGGTCTATAAGATCTCAAATTTAGTGAGAATTGTCAAAAATGACTGATCTCTTCTGGTCTGTCTCCTACTATCAGTTTTGGATGTTTCTGCAACTAGCAGAAACTCTGGTCTTCCTGATCATCTGGAACTAATAGGGAAACACTGTGGAAATCCTGTAGAGTAATAAAGGTGATTCAGCCATAGAAGTATTTTGTCCAACAGCACAAGCTTGTCTCAGGAATCACTTACATTTAGATTTCATCCATAGACACATAATGAACCATATCCAACAGGGTATATTCTAGAGCTCTGCAAAGGAAGTAAAAAAACATCCTTTTGGGAGGGAATGGAGACAGCATCCAATATATTCAAGCAATGCTACCTTCTTGATTGGTTTATAAAGACTTGTCATTCCCTGCAACAAGGCAGTGTTCCCAATAGGAAACTCTTCTTTGACTCTCCAGGAAGTCATTCAAGTCCCCCATATTTCAATGAAAAATAGAGGTTATGAGACTGTGCTAGTGTCTATTATCTTTTAAGCCATCCGCATCACCACTCAAGTGAGCCACTCTCTGTAAGACATAGAATACAAGAGATAATCAATTAGAAATCATATTAACCTTTTGTTTTTTTCTTTTCTTTCACCTATAACATTTATTTTAATAAACAGAGTGATAAAAAACATGGTGGAGAACAGCGGGTATATAAAAAGTTACATTGTTTATACACAATAAATAATGTCTGGCATTTATCTCCACTAGACAGGAAATAATCCTTGATGATAACTCATCATTTCAGAAGAAGAATGTCATATAAAACTCAAGCCATTGTACATTCTCCCTAATAGATCACAAGGAGACAAAAAGAGTGAGACAGAATCTTCTGTAAGTGAAGGTTAATCCTCTCAAAACTGACTGATCAAAATATGCTTAAATTAGGGTCCAACTTATTTTTATCTCAGGACACCAGAAGAAGCTGAAAAAAGGAGTGATGATTGTTTCCTTATCTAAGAACCATAAAAATTTCTTCTTGTGCTTTTCTAATTTTTATGTGGAAGAGTATCTATGAAGCAAACTGAATGAAAAATAGTAATAAGAGTCCCTCCCTTGGCTCAAAGCACTTTACAAAGGAAGTTTGCTGCACAGCTTAATCACAAGAATGAAACGGGGCAATTATTTGAGGCAAACGTCAAGTTTGACCTTTGTCCTTCTCACAAATTGCCCTTCACCCATCATCTCT
>JAUBOD010000158.1:877384-902687 GCA_032353885.1 Nothura maculosa
TGCTGACGAGGGATCCCGTTCGGGGTTATTCCCTGCAGAGGCGAGATACCAGCAGGCACTCAAAGGCACTGAGGAGATTTCTGTCTCCTGAGATTAATAGGTAAGCAAGCACTGAAGCTGCCAACACAAGGAAATAAAGACGGAAATGCTTGTTTTAATTTGTACCTTAATGTACCAGGGAAACGAACACATAAAAATAAATATTTTAAATATATATTCTGACTGTATCCATTCACCTCATAGTTTTATAATGCATCCTCCATCAGCACATGAAGTCTGTTTACATTACTTTAAACCTACAACACTTAAAAGCACCATTACCTTGGGAAAACATGCAGCACAAATCACAGTATTCCCTCTCACAGCCCACTGCGCAGGCTTAGGCAGAGCCATCTGATGAATGTCGCATATTACTTCATTTAAAGTTAATGAGAGTCGGTCTGCATATCTGACAAAACACTATAGAGCAACAGATGACTTGGGCAAATGCTACTGGCATGTGAAACCTTACATATTAGCTCTGTAACATGGTACTCACAGCCAGCTGGAATTAAATATGGCTGCTATCCTATGTAAGGTAGGCAGCGTCTATATGGCACAGGAACATTAGACCGATGATATCAGACTAATGCACTAGAGAACAACAGGCAAGTTTTTGGTGCACAGTTCTTCTCTTGGGTTGTTTGCTGTAAGTTCCTCCTTCCTAAGTCTGCTATAATGAAGGCTGTGGAGTCTCCTTCTGTGGAGGTCTTCAAGACCCACCTGGATGCCACCCTGCGCCACCTGCTCTAGATGTGCCTGCTGGAGCGGGAAGGTTGGACTAGATGATCTCTAGAGGTCCCTTCCAACCTTGAAGATTCTGTAAAGATTCTGTGATTCCTCACTGTTGTGTCTGTAACATTGCAACTACCATGCACCAAACAATTTCACTGGGTGTTACCAGCCACTACATTTACCGTCCCTAAAATATCCCTGCTCAAGGTCCATCAGAAAAGATAGTAAAAAGATCAGTAAACAGTCCATGTTTCATCTTCTTCACATGGGATATGTATTAATGTTATGGATTATAGTGGTAGGAAAAACAGTTTAAAGGCTGAAAAGTTCTTTTTAAAATAGGACTTATGTACGACTTAAGTAATTTCTTTGGACAAACGTGAATTTTACAGTGCGAGAAGGAGCTTGCATACTGTGTTTCAGCTGTTCTTGGTTTGCGAAGAAAGACCTTTCATCCTCCAAGGCATTCAATTCAACGTCTTTCTGCCAATTTCAAACTCCCCGCCACCAGAAAGGATATTGCCTGTATTAGAAAGACAGGACTATTCCCCACAGATTTAGGAACAATGTGGAGTGCCTGGGAGGCAGTGCATCCCCCAGCATCCCGGGAAGATGAAGAATAAGGTGTACACTGTGGAACTTGGCGCACTGGAATGAGCACACGCTTGCATGTCGCAGCAGATCATGCATCAAAGCAGCTGAAGATAATGCCTGTGAAAGCTAGAGGGATTACCCTTAGTACTTGAAAGCAATACAACCAGGCTGACTACAAAGAGAAAAAAGAAGCACTGACAGAGCGCAGAGGTAAGATCTGAGGCTAAACATACAATGCTTTAGCCTACAAATTTCCTTGAAACAAGTCTCTCTGCTAGTAAGTTATAAAAGGCAGCCAACAATAAGCACTTTATTAGAAGGAGAGCCAGCACATACATTTTAATGAAATTCAATTCATTCTCTAATTGGGTCACATCAATAAAAATGTATGCAAATGTATGGGCTCACAGTGAGTTTGCCAGTAGTGAATGCCTAATAAATCATCTGTGAAAAAACAAAAGTTTTGTACTCTGCCCTCAAGCCCCTATCCTGTCAGCAAACAACATTACAAACGCCCTGCTGAGGTCTGATATCAAATATCTACAAGATGCATGCACAAAAGCAGGCTATAGCTCAAGACATTTTCCCCCCCACCTTGAGCTGCTTGCACTGATGGGAGGAGGGGAGGAAATAAAATCTTAATTAAAAAGGTAACAAAATGGGTACTTGGGAAACCAGTGCTTTGGTGGGTTGATTCAGTAGACAGCTCCACTGGAAAGCCAAGGACGATTCAGGATTTTTTTCCTGTAACCTAATACTGTAAAAATATGTACTAGTCTGAAAAGCAAAGAGGAAGAAGAAATCAGCCAAAGCCAAAGATGAGTCCTTGCAAAAGGACTTTTCCTTTACAACCAGATAGAAAGACATCTTCTTTAAAGACTTAGCAATGCAGGTCTCAATGAAGCAGAAAATGATTTCTAAGATGACTCAATTACTAACAAAATGCTGTATGTTTAATTTATCAAGAATTAGAAACACTTAATGGGAAAGTCTCTTGCTCTGCTATGCATTTAAATAGAAACTGAAAGCTGTGTTTGAATTTATGCCATCAGAGATTAGTAATCCTTAGAAAATTCTCGTGTATTCCTTAGCACCCTGCTTTTGTACCAATATGCCACTTCTAAGGAGGGCTCTAAGCCTGGATGGAAGAGCTGAGCAAGGGGAACAGTCCATGCTGCAGATGGGCAGCAGAATGAGGCTATGGTGCCCTCAGTGAGGGCAACCCACGCTAGCCCTAGCTTGGGCCAGGGACACTGGATCAAATCAAGCCCCAGGGGTGGTCACTGAGCATTTCCAGTGCTCTTTCTACCAGGAGTGCCCACATTTATGCTACAGTTTCAGGCACTCGGCGAGGATGAAGCTCAAACCTGGGTGAGGCCCGCTGGCCTTCTACATGTCTCATCACTTCAATGTCACAGGCCTAAGTTCTGTAAAAATGCAACAACGCTGTAGACTTCCTTTCCAAAACTGCATCAAAAATTACTCAGGAAATACACTCTAAGTACTATCATGCCTAAAATTACAACTTGTATGCAGTGGTAAGGCAGAAGTTTACAAGAACAAGTTCATTAAAACCACTATTAATGGCAGCATGAACACTCTGCATTGGAGGACTTTGCACTTCAGGTAACATCTTGCTGTTTTACAAGATTACAGGGTAACGAGTGAAAGGAAGATTTCCATATCTATTTAATATCTTGATACATACATATAACTTATAAACATTAAAAGTAAACTAGCTGCAGTCTTGTATGTAAGTGCCCTCACACACACACACTCATGCTTCCACCTTCCATACTTCACTTATATCAGTGAGTTTTTCTAAGGAATTGTACAGCATTATGAACCTACAGGGAAATAAACACACAAAAACATTTTTCCAGAGCCAAAGTATCTTTCCAATACATTGTTTGTAATACACCCAGAAGAAAACTTCCAGCTGTTACCATTTATCATTATCATTTTTTCATTCATGGCACAGCTGAGAACAGCAGAAGTACAGCCGTACTCAACAACTTTCACTCAAAGGTATTTCTATGTATGCAGGTTTGGCAAACTTTCTCCCACGATCTCAGGATTTCAGGAAACACCATTTTGTGTATTTAAATGTTAGAAAAATGGAGTCAAAGTCCAGTTTTAAGAGGTTGGTCCAGCTAATTCTCCTTGCTGACACCTGTGATCTGAGAAAATTTGCTGGCTTTTATGTTAAGAAATTCATGGGAATGATCTCATGCTATCTAAGATATGACTCTGTCTGGATTATTGTGTGTGTACTTGCACCAAACTATTCTTCTTTGGAAATTCAGTATCTCAGGCTGCAACTAGGTTGTTTCCATAAACTGGCAGGCAGCAGTACAGGACAAAGGCTGATAAAAACACCCAGAATTACAGTTCAGGGAAAAAAAAATCTACACATACACAAAACAAACCCCATACATATTTGCTAGCCACCATCCCTTTTGGAAAGGGCAGAAAATTCAAAAGCTTATGGTGAATTTCAAATTAATACAACTTTGGTAGCCCATGTAGGGTCTATTACTCTTGGCACTGTTTGAACTAAACAAGTTACTTAAATTTCTATTCTTTTTTGTTTTGTAATTTCTTCTTTCTTTTTGCATTCATGCACATGCCCATAATTTCCCAACATGAGTGGACTGAAAAAGCACCAAACACAAATCAAGTGCTCATGCAAAGAAAAAAACTCTTGGGATTCTTCTTAGTCTCTATGATAGTTCCAATCTAGATGCAAATGCTGTATGAGAAACCAAACCTCTAATATTATTGGGTCTATAAAACTCATTTCCAAAGCCACTTACTATTGACTCTGGGGAAGAAAAAGAGCTTAACCACATCTGCTATTCCTTTGGGCATTTCCCCTTAGGAGATTCACATTAAGAAAATAAAATAGTAGAGACCTGAGCAGAGAAACCTAGACCCCCAAGTAGTGTTTATTACAACCATTCCTTGGACTTGAGAGAAGCCAGTCTCTTCCTGCTGGAGTCATTCTTCCTGAAGCAGCCTCCGTGCTGTGTTTCATCTGCAACGTGTCTGCAGAAGCGGATGGCACAGAGGATGAGTAACATCCTTCTATCCTGCTAACATGAAATGTGATGTATTACTCAGCATTTATTACTCAATTGCACAATATGAGCTTCAATAAATCACAGTAATGTTTTCTTATCCCAAACTTGCAGCTTAAATAAATGATTACACAATAAATACTTCCTTCGCCATAAACTGCATGATGTCTGTAATACATATTTTCCTTTGCTCCAGCAGTGACACGCAGGTAGGGCCTTGGGGTCTATTCTTGGCTCTCCCTCTCGCTTGCTGTGTCAGTGGGGAATAGTCATTTAACCTCTCTGTGCATGTGTTTAATGTAAATGTAAAATGAACCGATATTATAAACTTGCCTGAAGTGTTTCCATCCCAGGTGTGTTGTAAGGCTAATTAATTAGTATCTGTGAAGCACTTTAAGCTCCTGAGGTGAAAAACACCATATACTGAGGCTTTATTATTGCTTATTGTTATTATTAATGCTTCAAGGTGCTAAAACCACATTTTTAAAAAAATATTCTACAAGTGTTACAGTATTTTAGGGTGCATTTTCTTAGGGAAATCTATGCATGTAAGGCTAATTCACACCTTCTTTCAGGCTTAGCTCTACTCTCTGATCTAGAAGACCTCCTCTAGGTACAGGCATCTCTGGTCCCCTGGATCCTGTGGGCACTGAAAAACAACCCAGGATTGAATCTGAATGGAGCCAAGGGACTGCATGTGAGCAGCTCCAGGGGGAACCTCATGGGGAATTACCTGGAGCCTAGAAAAGTGCCAGCCCCCAAGGCCTACATGTCATTTCAGTGCAGCTAATCTAGGAGATGACCTGCACAGGCTGACGTGTCACAGTTACAGCAGTACCTACTGCTCAGACACTGCACAGCCTGACATAAAGAATTCATGAATTCCCTCGCTTCAGCTTCCACACTAACACGACTGCATTTGCTGCTCTTAAAATGCCATTTTTCAGCAAACAAGCCGTGGAACAGGCCGCCCATAGAGGTTGTTCAATCTCCATCCATGGGGGTTTACAAGACCAGAGTGGGAAAAGCCCCAAGTAACCTGGTGTGACCTCTGGCCAAGCTTTGTGCACCACTTGACGTTCTCTCCTGCCATTCCTTGTGCTCTTCCCGATGATCTGCCGCGTCGCTGCCCGGACATCAGCACATCGGGTGCTGCAGGCGCTGCCGTTAGCGCGGCTTGTTCATTCTGAACTAGCAAAGAGGCCTAAGCTCCCTGCAAGAGGGGACTCCGCCTGCCCACAGAAGCTCCACGCTCCGTTTTCACAAATTACTACACAACATCAAACAGAATTCATAAGAGGAGCACAGGTCTCCTCAAATCTTCTCAGCCCCATCATAATGTCTTCAGATACGACATATACGAAGCCTCCATTACTGTGCTTTCTGTTCCCTGATCTGTTCTATGGATCATATAATTTTACTCAGTGCAGTAAACAAACTTAGAAGAACAAATATTAAAGCATATAAAATTAGGTAATAAACTACGGAGTACCACAATGGCAGGCTGCAATTCTACTCACTGAAGGGAAGATTTAAACATGTAGTAAATCTAGTAGGCAGTATATATTGATTTAAAAAAACATATTTTGCACAGACACCAGTTGTCTGCAGTCATTAAATATTCACCAGTCTTCCATCTCTAGGTACATTCTGGACCCACAAAGAATTCAGTGTGCTTATAAATTGTTCTAAAAGTTATAATACATCTAATACTACTTCTGGCTGAAACAATGTCATTCTATTAGCCACCCTGCAAATTGTTAAGAAAAAGAGGAAAACTCCAAGTCAAAATTTTAGCTACTGTGAAAAAAAGAAAAAAAAAAGAGAGAATAACAGATACCTTTGGACTGCCTATCACTAGCATATATATTTCACCTAAAACTGATGACTTTGCTTCAACAGAGTATTATGTAGTTCAGCTCTTGTCTTCAGCAGGATCAAATTCAGTCTTTTCACTTACGTACGTTTAGAATCAAAATCCCTCCAAATTATCCACAATTACTAGCAGGCTAGTAATATAAAAATACTTTCAGAATGTTTTAGCCAAGCTACTTTTTTTTTCATCTACTATTTTTTAAAATTTTTGATAGGATCTTTCTTTTCTTTTCGTTTTCTTCAAAACCTAAAATAAGAATAGTCTGCAGCTATTGGACAAACAGTAACAGCAATCCAGCGCTTGCAGATCCTATATTCTGTCTATACATGCATGTGTGTATGTGCACACACACTGTATATATGGATGTAGTCATAAGTTGACAAGCTCTGCTACACCAGTGCCTAAGCCATGAAGGAAGCCATGAATTCTGATCTGTGGTTTCTACTTTAATCACACACATAGACTCAAAAAAAGTCTCAGGAAATCATTAAACACCTTTGAAGGTCACTGCTTTAAATGTCATCCAATTATTTTATTAATATTGGTTTATTTATATGACCATTTGCTTTGTGACATTCAAAACTAGCCTAGATAAAACACTAGCAAACATACAGTAGGTAACAGTGCAGCACGAGCACTGAATGACCTATGAACACAAGGCTCCTTTTTAATGGAACTAATTCTCAAAATACTATCACACTTCAGAGCTGTCAGAAATGTTAATGGAGCTCTTACAGAAAGGAAAAAGCCATATTTTAAAGTCAAGTTTAAGCCTTTTGTAGTTTTTTTTGGTCTGTTTTTTTTTTTAGAAATCTGTAAAATGAAAAGATTTTCCCTCTCAGGGGAGATCAGTGAGACCTCCTGCTGTCATCCAGTCTCCTCCTCTGTCCTGTGATGGCCCATGCCATTAGACAAAGGCACTGAACACCTTCTCCTCCCTACACCGAGTCAGAATTCCTGCTGTATTCCTGATGTCTATTCCTTAGGGTAAATCACTCGATTCCCATACTTTAGAAAGCCAACTCTATGGTCAAAATGAGCACAGGCACTAACTGCATATCCTGCTGCCAAAGTGGCCAGTGTTAATCAGCTGGCATTCCTTAAATGCTCCGGAATCTTCAAATAGAAGTTGCCGACACTAATGCCAAACATGAGCACCAGCATTAATAATACTGTCTAATGAAAACTGGTGTCTTAGGATCTCTTGGTTTTGCTCTTACTTAAGGTACCAGTGGGTTTGTGCAAGAGAAACAGAGCTCAGGGCACAGGAGCCTCAGAGCTAGGCAGTGCATAAAGCCTAATGAGGAAGTCCCGAAGAACGACTAACATTAATTCCAGTGAGGAATTTTGGCAACATCTTTAAACAAAACTCTACCTACAAACGGCTTCTAAATACTAAAACAACTCAAGGAGGAGATTAATGTTATGCAAACCTCTGAAGAATATTTTGATGGGAATCATTATATCGGGATAAGGAATTTCAATTTTGTAATACAAAAGTATGAAAATGAATGCATTAATTATTTACACAAATAAAATGAGAAAATTAATATAGGCCATACACTGTGCTTCCAGTACAATATAATCTGATCCATGGCTGCAGGAGCATGAAATGCTGTTTTTGCCATTAGCTTACAAAATAGCCACATGAAGTTGAATCTTTTCAAGCTGTGAAAAATTTCTCAGCTATCCAAGATTTCGATGGTGACATCCAAGACCAAGCTGCTATTATGTCCCCTGCTCCTCATCTAAGCCTGATCTTTTGATGTATATTTGAAAAGGCTAAGCCTAACTGAACACGCATAAGAAATAGAGATTTACAGTGCTACTAGAGCTTGCAATTTTAACATAGTCCCTGGTAGCATTTCTCTTTACGTTAAAGCATTTAGAAAGCATGTAATTAGTTAAGAATTTACAAGTTAAAAAAAGAAAAAAAAATCTACTAAAATGGTAATTTTCTGTTTTACATAAAGCAGAGAAAAAAATATCCATCATGTACTTAAAAACAACAAAAGGAAAATTAAGGCATATAAAAGCACCTTCCTTTCCCTTCCCAAAGAAATTGAATCTAACCAATTTTAAATCTGCTCTGTTAATTTTAGGGGCCTCACTGAAGGTTGGAAATAAAGGATTAATGTATTTGAACCCACCCATTCACTGACTTTTTCTCAACCAAATCATTGTGCTAATCCACTTGTGTGATCAAAACAGTAATTCCCAGCTTGAAGGACTAAAGGAGAGGTACAGTCATTAGTTCCAGCTATGGGTTTAACCTCTACTTCCCGTCAGTGAGGCAGGCTAGCTGGATCCTACCTCAGATGGTAGCTCCATGGTAGCTCCAGTGGACAGACCTGCAAATCACTCAGTGCATTTGTGCAAAGAGGAGGAAACCCAACAGGATCTCGGCAGTGCAAAGTCTCCCCTATTACAGCAGGAATGGGTTGGATGACTGAGGTTTACACAGCAATTCCAAGCCAGAAATGCTCCCCTTATGTAGAGAAACACTCTCAAGGTGGCAGGATTACCAGCATGTGGTATCAGGTGTTTTTAAGGGCCTGTTTTCCGCAGCAAGTGAGTCTGCACACAAGACTCAACTTCCAGAGTGCTTGTTCTGGGCTCCTACACAGCCACACACAAGGGCAGATGCATCAAGTTGGTGACCCAGGACTGCACATTTGAAGTTGGCCACATCTCATGCAGCCTCCCCTCACTCATAACCAACTCTCCCAGTTTTGCTGCCACATCCATGCATTATTTCCAACACAGTTACCTTTGCTCCATTACAGCAACGTTTCACAGGGCACCTACAACGCTCAGGAAGCCTCAGGAGGGATTTAGGAGCCACGCTCCAAACTGAGAGCTGCTTTTAGCTGTGAAGAAGGCTTTTCGAGGTTTGCTAGAGTAGGTTTCCCCAGCTGAACAGGTTACCAAGTTGGGCAGCACTGGGGATGAAGTGAGGGAATGCAGCTGTAAGGGAAAGAGAGCTGTGCCTCTTTTTGAACTTGCCAATGTCACCTAGAACTGCTGCTGCCACCGCTCAGGCACCACCAAGGCTCCTCCCAACCCTCATTTCAATCCACTTTAATTACTGCATAGTAGTATCACCGTGAATTGCTTCCTAAGCAATTGGCAAAAGCCTTTCTTATCATTTTGATCACTGAATGTTTTCCAGAAGACGGATCTATCCTCCACAGAATATGTTTGCTTCTCTGGGTTTATCATCCAAATAGCTGCAGTGCTGAGACAAGTCTAAGCGGCCTCTGCATTTCCCACTGCCTCTTCATCAGTCTCTTTTGCCTTAAGACACTGGCTTCTCCAAGCACACTTAACAGTCACCTGCCACCTCTCTCGTAAAAGCACAGTACTTGCCCGGACACTGATCCCTCTGTGCTCCTGTGAGTGCCATGCAAATTCACAGCACTTCCAACAGCGGGATACATCTCCCTTCATGGCATTTTTTGATTCTAGAAATACATACAAAAATTGTCAGAAGAACAATTTCTATCTTTCTTCCAGGTTCCCTTCAAAATCCTTGTGATGCTCTGGCTGAAAAAGATCTCATTAGAAAACAAAAAAACATAAAATTTAATCAAAAAAATGAAACTATCCTTCTGAACTAATCTGTTTATTTTAATATAAGCTACCTGCTTGTATTAAAGGTAGCTACATTCTTTTTCTAAAAGGCTTTTTCTAAAAGGCTCTAGCTCAGGCCACAGTAAACTACTGTTCTTGCAGGAACCTGGAGGAATCTGAGACAGTTCCTTCTTTGGGGTCAGAACCATTTCAGCATAAATAGACAGTGTTGCCACTAGCCTAACAGGAAGGTAGCAACCTGAACAAAATGTTTGCAGAAACCAAAGGAAGGGCATATCTTTGCTTATTTTCTAAAAGCTTACAGAGCCCTTCACATCATCAAAGACAGAGCAAAATGGTTATAGCAAGAAAGAAACACACAAAACAGGATAGTTTTTAGTTCTTGAAACTCAGGCTCGCACATAGGAAGATATTACTCAAGGCCATTTAAGTAATGTAACCAGCTTTATTTAACGGCTGAAGTAACACAAGTTTGATGTAAGATTTGCTTGGTAAAGGAGATAAACTTAAGGGAAAAGGCCTTGTTCCTTGGTTTCACTTATCCTACTGAGAGGTTCTGCTCTAGAGCTAGATTAAGCAGACAGCTTTTCACTGACGTGAGTCATTACAGCAAAACCCCCCACCTCGCCTTTGAAAACCCATCCTTATCAAATGGCAAAGGTTTTCAGAGTATTTTTGTGCATCCCAGATGTGCTTGCTCCTGTTTGACTCTCTAAGGATTTTCAGAAAGACTGGGGGACACATAAAAAAATATGACAAATAAAAAAATATGAGCTAAGTGGTGATTTCTGTGCTATGCTCATTCAGTTCATAACCAGATCTCACTATCTCACACAAACAGCCTGGCATTTAAATCTCTTACTTGGCAGGTTAGGGCTTTCCAAGGACTTAAAAACACATGCATAAGCCTAGTCCTATTTGCTAGGCATGTACTTACCCACAGAGTCCAATATACCACACAGACATGATTAGAAATGTAAATGCATGTTCACTCACCCTAGAAATCCAGTCCTAGTATAACCAGGTGTCTGATTTCTACTATCTCCCACATTCTTCACTTTTTTGCATTAGCTCTTGATATGACTCACTACTACAAGCCCTATAGCTCCCCATGGTAAGTATTGTGTCCTGCGGTGCACTAGACTTATGCATGCTGCTCAGCCTGTAACGTGGTATTGAACATTACTAGAGTTCAGCTCAGGTGTACCTGATCCGTCAGTGGGGTTGATACTGTTCTCCTACCCCAAGAGCCCTCTGGAACTTTCTAACTTGCTAAGGCTTTGACCTGACTTGTCTTTTGCTATGCAAAGCTGTAATGCCGTGCCGTCCCTCCATACCCTTGGACAACTTTGAACAACTCCTTTCACTACCTGACTTGTTCACCTGCCAAATTCTCACACTCAGTCAATAATGTATATGAAAGAGCAGGGTCTTCTGATAATGGGCTACCACATTTAATTTCTAGGGAATGTCAGCTTCCAGAGAGCGATGCACAAGCTCTGCATTAATCGATACCTTCTATGTCTATAGGGGCCTGAATGTATCATCCACCTCATGAATATGCAAACAGTGCTGTTTCTCTCAGTAAGCCACAAACATATTTCCTGTCAGATAGGAAGCACTGGCTTGTATATATCTTTTCTCCCTTCTTGTTCTTTTTGCATCAGGCAGATGAGGTTCAGTGTTTGCCAGTGCAGACATATTTTTTCCAAGGTACAAGAGCAGCCTAGTGCTGAATGATAAAAGGGTTGTCTGCCACTCGCATAATGTGATTGCAGTTTGACTGCTCTGGGTTCCTGTATTTCTATGTTGCACTTCACAGGCATAAAGCTGAAATCACAGAAGGGGTGACAGATGCTAACGATTTATTCAGAGTTTGAAAAGACTAAGAATAAGCCATCTCCCTTGGTCTGCTTTTACTTAGATAGTCGAATGTCAGGAAGAACTACCCCATCACCTTGACTGACCTTCTATGTAGTACACGCCTCAGATTTGGTCATCACCTCTGCACGGAGGTTGATTATTTCTTTCTTCTTTTTACTAAAATGCAACTGCTAAAAATATATTTTCAAGTGTCTAGTCTTCATTTGCAGGTTTCAAAAAATGACATCTCCAAGTGTTCCCTTAATAGATATCCCAGTGGTTAATCAATTCCAGCAGTTACCTCTTAGAAGCAAGGCACCAATTCTTAACTTGAAACGGTCTGGTTGAAGCATTCAGTTTTATTCATGCCTTTCTCTGCCAAATTAAAAAAAATCCTTTTTACCTGGTGAAAGTACTGATGTCTTGTAATCAAGTTCCTGCTTTCATGTAGGCTAAACAGATCCAGCTTATCAAGGTCTTTCTATAATGCATTTGCTACATGCACACTGACCCCTATTGTGTTAAAATTCTATGGTATCTAAACTATGAATTAATCCTACAAAACAGCTGCCTCTTATCAGGCCAATATCTGTGGCCTATGTGAGTTTTACATGAATTCTGAGTTAATGCCTCTACAAATCCCTTATTTATGCATAATTATGCCAGTCCTCTACAGACCTGTGAAAACAGAGCCTGATGGCTTACAAGTAACATATACTAAATAATCTTTGGTTACTATCAGTAATAATGCATTCATATTACATGATGCATTTAGAAACTCCCATTCGATCAACCATCCTTCCCATCAAACCATCCCTCCCAACTATCCATTTTTAACACAGAAATTTAAGCCAGAGAGTGAAGGAAAAAAAAAAGTATTTTTTCTAAGTTAAGAACCAAAGCTAGGGAGCAATAGGCTAAGGACACTGTAGCTGCCAGTACTTTAAGCTACCTGTACATTCCAAACCGCATCTGCTCCCTCAGAAATGCCAACAGTAGATACATGAGCATCCCCACTCAAGTTCACTTCCACCATGCACAGGACGTCAGGACCAGGGGGTATTTTTACTGCATTTTGCTGCTGCTGAAGGCCGGTATTTTCTGTGAGGTGCCAGTGGCAGCCTCGGGGTGCAGGGCGGCAGTGCAGGGCTCAGCATGAGCCACCTCCCAGCCAGGCCTGGGGCCTGCGCCAAGGCAGCAGCCAGAGCCGCCAAGGCCAGCGAGGGTGTTTTGCTGAGGCAGAAAGGAAGGGCCCTTTGTTTTTCTAGCACTAACGCTCATCTACCTGCCTCACAGCAGTCTTGTGAGGATTACCACACTCCCATACAATCTGTTATGTGCAGATCAGCTGATTTGGCAGAAAGAATTGCTGTTTTGGATCAATGTTTCTACTGAAGGAACTAGGTGAGCGAGATGATCCTGCCTGTAGCAAAGAAATCAGACTTCAACCCCAGAGCAACTACTTATGAGCTCCTTGTCATAGAAGAGACATGAAAAGGAGCAATATAATAATCTCTCGGCTCTGCCCAAGCCTGTCCACCATCCATATACACATACACATATATGTATGTATCTTTTAACTATAAAATCTTAATTTAAAAGAGAACTCATTTTAAATTTGATAATGTGTTTATCTAAAGCCACACTCCGGGGCTAAAACAAGAGAAATCACTGAGGAATTAACAAGAGATTTCAGACAACAAACGAGACAACAGGTCTACTCTTTACATGCCAGAGTATCTAAGTAGGTTGGAAAAGTTGGATTTATTTGTCACTTTCTTTAGTCACAGGCCTTGTTCCTGCACAGAGAAGTGTTCAATGATACACTGGTGTTAGGGTGAATCCTTGGCCGATTGAGAGCACAGAGCGTGGCTATATGGTGAAACCGACCATTCCTCTGGGCTGCATTTGGACAGCTGTTTTGTTCTTTTTCATAGTTCCTTGTTTTTATCC
Organism: Nothura maculosa; assembly: GCA_032353885.1. Taxonomy (NCBI): domain Eukaryota; kingdom Metazoa; phylum Chordata; class Aves; order Tinamiformes; family Tinamidae; genus Nothura; species Nothura maculosa. The sequence goes on from JAUBOD010000158.1 coordinate 891,119, forward strand.
TTTTACCCTTTTCCAAACTTTGCACTATTTAGGCATGTCTAGTTTCTCTAGCTTTGCACTATATGGTGCTAACATCATCAAAGGGAAGAGCAGTAAAATAAATCTCCATCTCACTAGGTGAATTTATTGCAATCATAAAAATAAAGGCCCCCAAGGTTCACTGAGTCCACTGTACTGAAGACAGAGAGTGCAAGCCTGGAGAATTTACTGTTGTATTCCACGAGGTCATTGTACCTATCTGAAAAGTTAGCTCAGCTGACATCTGGAAGCATTAATAAAGAAAATGCAACCTAAGGGGAAAGGAACAGGGGTGTTTGATTTGTTGAAAGAAAAATGTACATTATTATGGAGCGTGAAAGAAAGACATATGCCAGGGCTTGTATTTCAGACAGGGAAGATGTTAGCAGGGCTTATTAACGTTTTCAGCAATTATTTGTTGAAACACTGCACAAGCAGTATGATTTTTTTTCTTTTTTATCTGTTTGGAGGTTTTCATCCATGTAGTAAATGCTATTGTTTTAGCAGGAATTTGCAAATGGTTACACAGCTTTTGTAACCATTTCTTACAGTTACAAAACCATGGTTACCAGGTTCTTAGAACTAAAAGTGTCAGAAAGCTGTTTTCTCCTGGGAGTCCATGGGAGGCAGCGACAGGGATCCCAGGTGTAATAAGAGGGGCAGTGTGTGACAGGGGAGGAGAAAAGATGCAGCTTGAAGATCTACAGTGCTAAGAGACAAGGGCTGCCAGAGGTTTTACAGGCCTGGAGCTGCTGGCCAGCATCCAAGCAGGTTGCTCATAACAGAGGTAATTAACGGGCCCATTAAAGGACAAGACTCAGCTAGGCAAAGCGCTGTGCAACGCCAGAAACAATCCCAACCCTGCAGAGACTCAAGGAAACCAGAAGGATTTTTCAGAGAAGTAGAAGCAAGCAGCATAAACTGCTGATCCCAGGTCAGTGACCAAGCTGCAATATGAATCCTGCCCCTACCCTGTACAATGCTGTGCTCCAGCTCAGCCAGAACCTGCCATGGGGATTAATCCTCAGTTGGAGGAGGATTAATCTCATCTCATTTAAAGACCTATTTCTGAAATAGTTATCTACATTCATTGATAATCAATGGAGTGAAATCAACACAATCTTGAAAGTGTTCCTGAAAGTGTCTTAGTCGAGGCAGAATCGCAGAGTTGGAGTGGGAAGAATCCTACCCAACTAGGAAAATCACAGCTATAACAAAAATGTTGTTGCACATTAAAAATACATAGTTGTCTTCAGAATAGAAAATACAAAGAGGAAAAGTTTTAAAATTAAAATCCTTAAATATTCTGCTGACAGTCATTTAAATTGCACATGAAGTCCACAGAAAGAGTTCTGCTTCTCAGTGGGTCCACATAAATTACATGCACTAATTATACACAGCAGGGTATCAACAAACAAAAATTAAAGATTCTCACTGAAGTTGCTGGAAAGCTTCCCTGGTGAGTCTAATGAAACACAGTCCTCTCCTATGTTCTCAAAACAAGTCCACAGTCAACTGACCGCCTTGCAAAAGGACAAAGCTTTTAAAGATCCAACTGTTCCACACACTCCTTGCATGAGAGACTTTTGGGATGTGAAGGGGGAGATGGGTTTGGCATTGCTCTGAACTAGTTGCAGAAAGGTAATCTGGACAGTCAGATGACTGTAGAATATCCTGTAGTAAGGAAGTACAAAAAGAGTAACGTTTTCCCTTTTGTAATATTCCTTCTTCCACTTCATTGGAAGCTATTTTAGGCATTTAAATCACGTTTTAAAAATTTGCACGTGACTGAACATTCTGATTTGCTTTTTCTCAAGGTACCCTTCTTTTTCTCTCTGTGGCTGTCCTCTGGAGACGAACTTCTCTGAGGGACAGCCCAGCTTTCTTCTATTCCTTAAAGCAACTACACTGAAGCAGATGTTGTACGTGGATGGAGTTGTGTCATAGGGATGAACACCTGAAGAACACATGTCTGAGCAGTGTTACCCAACAGGCAGGTTCATGTTATGCCTCCAAGAAGCACATTTCACAAATTGTAAAAGCTGTAACTGATGCCTTTCTGATTTGTGAAAATCCCCCTGCCATGTACAGCTGGTCAGATTTGCCAGTTAACTGCAAAAACCCATTTCCGGGGCAAAAGGATCCATGCACGCCATGCAACATCTCACTTGAGGAAGCTGAGAATAAGGACCAGAAGTGTAAGGGAAAATAAAAAGGCACATATATATTGTGACAGGTCTTGTACTTGGCCATCTCTTCCCATAGCAGGAAGAAACACAGTGACCGATTTCAAGGTGAAAGTAAAGGGAAAAAAATACTTAAAAATCTTCAGATGTTAAATCTATGCCTTTGTAAAGCTAGTTTAAATTGGTGTGAAAGTAATTACTGGAGAAAAAGCCTGGTAACACCCAGAAAGAAATTCAGAGTAAATATGTTGTCCACTGAATTTTGATTGCTGCTTTGGTGATGAATCGCAGGAAGGAGTCGGTATCCATTCAGTTTTAGGTGGCCCAGACTGGCAAGGCTGAGATTACCTCTAAACTCCAGTGCTGCAGATCAGGCAGCAAATGCTGTGTTTCCGTCTCTTCGCATCTGCTCTGTGCTGAGCAGTCTCAGAGAATCTGTCAGGCTGTAATTTGAAATCTGGGGTGCTGTAAGAGTAAGTTATAATGAAGAGCCCCAAAAATAGGAGAGGACAGGAAGGCAGTAATCTGAAATCTGTGTCAGAAGTTAATAAAAAGCAGTGAGGCATTCCTAGTGTCTAAGAAGATAATACTGCAGCACCTGATACAGCTAGGTCTAGAAGCCCTTTTCTATTAAAAATCTGTTCTTCAGAGTGCACTAAAACAGGCAAGCTTCTTAAGATGCACCTAAATTACTGCTGTGGATTGAGCTAAAACACAGTTTTGAATCAGCCCTGTCCCCTTCCTGCCAATTGCCTGTCACCATTTCCTTGTCCTTGATATGGATTTCTAAGTAGTTTGGGTGCTTGCAAACTTGCTTTCCTTTTCAGAAGAAACAAACTCAATAGTTTGGGTCTACACAAACTTCAGTATTTAGACTCAGTGTAGGATCCTGAACCTACAGATGACTCAAACCTTCAAAGATCCTCCAGCGGATACCTAACACAAACGTACCACTGAAATGCTCTTGAACCCTTAGAAACTCCTGCAACAACATGGAATAGTTCAAATTTTGTCAAGACCCTCATGCAGTTTTTCTACCCAGGATCAACTACCAGCCTTCTACTGACTTTATTTCAGCCCATCTGCTGGGTAATCCTTCCTCCCAGGCAGGACATTGAGGCATGGCAGGGTCGCCCCTTCACATACAGCAAAACCACAGCTCTGAGAACCCTCTCCAAGTTAAAACTTACATCATTCAGTACATCCTCACTGGACAATATCCTAACTCCAGCAAGCAGGACATCATGTAGAACTCTCCCAGCAACTACTTGAGGCTCCAGGAAGAATGTCGTTAAGATTCATATAGAATATTTTAGTGATATCTCTTGGGTTGCAAGACTTTAAGGTTCAAACAACTTCAGTTCATTTCCTGATTTTTGTAGTCTGAAGTTTTACTGAATCTGGTGTTTTCAAAGACAGTACATAGTACTCAGCTATTTCTGTTGATGGCGTGTATTATCAACATATAGACAGAGCCAGATACTACAAAGGAGAAATTGCTCATGTAAAGTAACAACTCTACTGAGCCTACTGTATTTGGTCATTACCATCATTACTTACAAATTGGGTTACTAAGAGAGAACAGGGTTTTATGTTACAGGTCTAGGCTCTCAGCACAAAAAAATTCTAAAGAACAGAGGAAGGCCAGAGGTCTAGATAGCTAAATGTAGCAGTGGAAAGTGCTTCCGAAATTGTGAAAGGAAAAAAATAATAGAGGAGATGTTCAGTCCTAGTAAATTCTCCAAATGATGTCACACAGCAGTAGGGTTAAAGCAGGTTATAAGACGACATATGAGCATGGAAGAAAGCCTTTACAGAAGTACAAAGGACTCTGACAGATGGAGTTTCATTAAGCAGATTTTAAAAGGACGTGAAAGGAAAACAAAAAGTAATGACAGGAAACAAAAGTAAGATCAAGCAGCTCAGATCTTTCCAAGAAGCACTAGGGGTTTTGAAGAAAACCCATTTAGCACACCTTGCAGGATCCTCTCTAGGAGCAGAGCGCAGGAAAGAAGAGAAATAAAATGAAATGAAGGCACTGTGGAGAGATTATCTTATAAACGAAGAAAGCGGAGGGAGATTTGTCATAACCAAAAGTCAGGTGCCTGCAAGCAGCAGGGGGAAATGATGATACAAAGAGAATTCTCTGATCATCTCTGAACAAGGAGAAAGGACTTTCAATTTAATACAGGCAGCAGCACCTAGAGTACATGCCAAGACATTCTGCAGCCCTAGAAAGCATCTGGCAGGCAATTTCATTACACTGGAGACAGAAACCAAAGACATTAAAATACTAATAGCAGTTGTAGCATGTATTAGGAGACAAGGGGCTAGCAGAGAGTCACATCACACTGAAGCATTATGACAGTGATTGAATTTCAGTAATCAAACCATCTTATATAAAAATAAAATCCCAAGCAATTAAAAAAACCCTAGGCAGAAGATGAGCACAAAGCAGTTGAAAACCCTAGGCAGAGGATGAGCACAAAGCCAGCTCCAACTGCCTTTAAGGCAGAAACACAGAGCTTGTTGCCCAGCACAGGCATCCAGGCACCGTCACTGTCACACACAGTGGGGCCCCCGTGGCCGGCGATGGGGACCTGGCCTGGGTGCTGCTTCCTCTCCTTGCTCCCCAACCTTGTCCCACACCCCTCGCTCCATCATCCCCTGGCTTCACTGACAGCAAAGTCTACCTTAAGGGAACACTAGCAGAAAAAATCCTGAGGATGTGAACTACTCAGCATGCAAATTGGTTTCTTAAAAAAGTAATTCTCACCTGTGAGTCCTAATGAATGATTACAGCATTTAAGACCAAGCTAGGAGAGACAAAGTATATTTTTAGCATTAACATATATTGCTAAGGAAGGCAGGACAGCAGCCCCAAAGCTGCAGCACTGCAGACACTGCCTTTGCCTCACCAGCTGGCCTCTTGTCCATTTGCCTCGCTGTCATGGATTCAAAGATGTTACATGGGCAATACCAATAATAATACAATAACCAACAACAGAAATGCATGTTTCCCTCCCCTGTATATTCTATTTGCACATGTACAGTCTCTGACCAGATTTAACCTGCAGAAACAACCAAAGATTTAGCCTACTAACTAATAAAAGCTCTCTGTACCTTCCTACATGAAAATACAAATGCCTCGAGAAGTGCCTTTTCACAGGAGTTTTCTTTGTTTTATGAACTGGGAACTGGGAACACGAGTCATCTTTAAAGGTTTGACTCTCCATTTAGGAATGGATTAAACATTCCTCAAAGTCTTCTCATAAGCTCCCATTTCCATTTCTAGAGTCTTTTACTAACAATTTAACATTATTTGCTGTCAGTCTCTTTAGCCAACTGTTAGCAATTTTTAAGGCTTGTTGAAGAAAAACTGCATATATGTTAAACAAGGAAGTTAACAAAAGCTACCTCAGCTAAAGACAATAGTTACTATAGTCTTCACACATCCTAAATTAGCACATACTAGTGATTAGCCAGTATAAAAGCAACGAGACCGACTGCATTTTTTTGAAACTCTGGCAAAGTTCCCACCAAATGAGAAAGACTCAAGATTTGTAGATCTCAATATGTTAAATACATGTTTGGTCCTAGACAGTCAAGGTCTCTATTCTTGCATAAAAAGGATTGTTTGGAAAAATTTTGTCCCCTTTACGAAGGCTAAGGCCCTGGAACTTCTGGAACTTGGATATGCTTGAAGCCATCAAATTCTTACACTTTTAGACTTCTAGTACAGGAGAGGAGCAGAAAGGAAAAAAAAAAAAAGAAAAAAAGTAACATTTTTCTTAGGCGAGTCCCTCTCCCTCATGTCATTCAAGTTTACTTTTGTGCTTGTTTTCAGGCTTTCAGTGATAACATTAAAGGTCCTCTCAAGAGTCTCTGATTGTAAAATGACATATTTGTCTGACATTCCTTAAGCACAGACTTGAAGGGCTGACTGCTCCTCTGAGGCTACCAGAACCATTCTGCATCTCACTGCATGAGCCCGTTATTGTTACACACGTCGGTACACGCTGAAAGAAGAGAACATGACTGAGTGCAAAACCACTGCAAGCAGCAGGATGTGTCTATACTCTTTGAAACTACTCTATATACTCTTTGAAAACAGATACACAAAAGCCCGTGTGTCAGAACTCAGGACTCTGCCTTCTTATATTTTCATGGTTCCTTCTCAGTACACAAGTTGCCTGGGCAGCATTATGAAGTGAGGGGAGAGAGTCAAAATTAAGCTGAAAAACACGTGTTTCCGGAGAGGAAGGGGGACAAAGTGTGAAAGAACCCACCCTTAGAGTTCTGTCCAGGTAACCTCATAGTACTTACTCAAATTTACCCAGATGATACTTTCAGGCATGAAGTAGCATTCTAGCACCAAACACTCAGCAAGAAAGATGAAGTTTTTTTGAACAATCTGGCTACCTCTAACCAGGCATGAAAGAGCCGTGTCAGGGAGTGAGTGACCCATTGTCTGCTCGTGCTCCTGCTGGATGTGACCCCAGGCATTCCCTGGCCCACCACAGTAATTCCTGAGCTCAGCTCAGGAGCTTTTACAGGCAGCAAATGCTCCTGATTATCGGCTAGGGTGAAGCCTCACCCTCTCCACAGGCTGCCCATGGACTGGTCCCACTACACTTTTGCAGAGAGTCTCTGGCCTCCATGCATACATAGCAGGGAAACCCAGGTGAGGCTGCACTTGGGGCCCTACTGTTTGTTTTTGTCAAGGCACCGGGAGAAAAGCAGCTAATGAAATAGCAGAAAGGCCACAGGGAAAAGAAAGGCAATCCTCAAAGTTATTCATGAAAGGTAGAACAGGACTAATGAAAATACAGCTCTGTTCTCATAGCACCTATGAAGTGTTAGCAAGGACACCCTAGAAGGGCTACAATCTACCTTGAATTTAAAGAAAAAGGCTTGCAAATACTGGTGCAGTGCAACTCAACAGCGCACTCTCTATTTTGCAAAATGGCACCAGTTATTAAAACAGGAAAATCAGTCACCATTCAGGACAAAGCTGAGACTTGCTGAAGCTGCAGTTTAATATGTGCCTCCTTTTCTCCTCAAGACTCTCTGACACAAAGAAGCAGAGATATTTTCAATGTTGCCTTGCTGCCATTTTTGCTGTCAGGCCTGTGGTAGACTCCAGAGCAGAAGGAAACTGCAGCGAGCTCTAAGGCTGCTACTTTTGTCTTTCAGAAAAAGGATGGAGAGGGATAGCATCAGAATGTTTGCAGAGGCAGTGACACCAAGAAGCCTGCCCAGAAACAGGAAATGCAGCTTTGAGGAGCAAGGGAGAAAGAGGAGAAAACATCTTATCAAAGGAGGTCTCCCCTAGCAACTGCAGCAGACAAAACAGCAGCTACCAGGGAAAATGTCTGCATAGCAACGAGCAGCACAGCAGAGCATCAACCACCACCCATAACACCTGTGATCATTGAGGTAAACACGGGCATATCTCCAGGCAGAAATGACCAAGGAAAACCCAAACATGACTGCATTTGCTCCCAAGGCCTTAGCATCTTCCCAGCTAGGAGCAGAACCATTCTCTTTAGCACTGTGCACTCTCAGAAAATTCAGAACAGATCATTGTGGCATCGAGTCTGTTCTTCAGGGTTATCTCCTTCCCCTCCTGCCACAGATTGCTGCCACTCGCAAACCCTTCCAGACTGTGGGATAATGGAGTGGGCACAGGGCCTAAGGCTGCTGCCAGCGGCCATTTGATCTAGGGTTGTCTCAGCCACAACTGGCACCTGACAGGATGCACGGTGGAGACATTCTGGTCTCACAGGGGTGGCAAGAGCCCGTGTCCCTGGCCCTGTGTGTGGAGAGCGAGGCTTGCATAGGCTGGCAGCGCGGCTGCTCCCACGTGTCCTGGGAGGCCTTCACGAGCCTCCTCTGCAGCACCCAGAGCAGGTACCAATGCCATGAAGAGCACTGCACAGCACCATGGGGGACGGCCCACTGAGAAGAGTGCTCACATCCTCATCAATGCGGCTATGGCTACATGACCCCATTAACTGCCTCAGAGGCTTTGCCCACTGATTGGTAAAAAGCAGGGGCATTTTCCAGTTTTCTGATTTTCACCTGAAATTGAAACACATGCCCTATTTTTGTCCTAAGTTTTGACCTTACTGAAATACTTTGTTTAGATTTCTTCTATGTGAAATTCCAAACACTGGAATACGATTACAAATTGGCATGTGCCAGAGGAAGAACATTCAGCTGTGTAGGGCTGAGGTTGGTTTAACATAGATATACCTTAAGATAGTCACCATGTCTCCCTTTCCTAAGCTACCACACAAGAAATGTCTATTCAGAAAAAATAAGCAAAAATAAGCAAAGAAAAACACAACTGGTTGGTCTTTGGCCTTCATCACCCAGTTCAAAGTAAGAGACATGCTGCTATTGCCTGCTTGGCTGAAAATGAAAGTGTTGTCACTGCACCCTAAATCTGGAAAAAAAGAAAAAGTCAGTAAAGGCAGCAAGTGCTGCATGTGATGAAGAACTTTCCTGTGAGGGTGACAGAGCCCTGGCACAGGCTGCCCAGGGAGGTTGTGGAGTCTCCTTCTCTGGAGGTCTTCAAAACCCACCTGGATGCCACCCTGTGCCCTGTGCTCTGGGTGCCCCTGCTGGAGCAGAGAGGTTGGACTAGATGATCTCTAGGGGTCCCTTCCAACCTCAACCATTCTGTGATTCTGTGACTGCATAAGTGAGACATTGCAAAATACAGGGTTAAACTAATGGAAAACTGTACTATAATAAATTTTTTCCTTGGATTCATTCAGTCAGTTTGGAGCATTTTGTTGTTCTTGTTGTTGTTGACTGGAATAATAAAGAAGATGAGAAGATGGAGCATATAATAGGAGCCTGAGGGGTATAGTAATAAACCTGCGGTTATTAATGGTCTGTCCTGGTTCTAGCAACAAGATCCTGACAGCTGTCAGGTTTCAGGCACTTCAGACGCTTGTTGTGAAGTGCAGTAAGAATATCTGAGGCCTGTTATGATTTTTGATGTTTCATATGCCTGGCCTTGGGAAGCCTGACAAGCCCTTTGGAATTATACATCATGCAATAATATGACAGAATTTGTATAGAGAAGGAAAGATTGTCTTATCGCAGGCCTTATGCCCTTCCTGGCCACTCAGCCTTCAGCTTCACAGTGATCATAGACTTCCATACTTTTACAATGCAGCAGTAGGCTACTACTTATCCTTAGGATGCAAAATTAGTATATTCTTGATCCTTTATTTCAAAACATAAGGTCATTATCTACCCATGTTTCAAATGTGACAGGAAAGCACACAGAATGCTGAGCCAACTATCAACGGGTCTGATTCTGCATGATTTTCAGTGCTTGTAGAAAGTATCAAACACATTCAATCCCCATTTGTACATTAGAATCACTCAGGGTCCTGCCTCACACGGCAGACACCAGGCTGAAGTGCCCTGGCTGCTGGGGTGCCCTCTGAAGGAAACTGTGAGTCCGACCTTCTCACTGCATACACTCTCTCAAAGGGTTAGAAAGAAAGCAGAGTTGGGGGTCACCGTGATGTAACAGGAGGATCATCTCTGGAAGAGGCTGGGCCATTTGGGATCAGTAAAGAGAGAAGGTAATTCAAATCCCAGCCAAGCCATTACATTGAGCAAGAGCCAGGTTCTGAATTTACTTAATTTTCTGCCTTAATAAGGATGGAACAAAATGAGTAGAATTTGATGAAGTATAACTATACAGGAAATACATGCAATAAATGTAAAATCACTAGAATTTACAGAGGCATATTCTGTCTATATATTAGACAGAATCAGTCACCAGTTCCCTCTCATATTTGATCTCTATGGATTTTCATCATACCATAAATCCCAGAATATAATTCCATCTTCCAACAACACTCACTATTCAGTTTGTTTGTCAATTTACTTGTGATTCTGCCATGATTATTTTACAAAAGAAACTGCTATGCAGTTATGAACCGATGCTTTTGACTGCAGGCACACTGCTGTCTCCCAGATCCCAGGAAAGAGTAAGTGCTTTCACCAAGGCTTATGCAAGGGTGAACCAAGAGAGAATACAAAATTAACAAGGGTTAAACTAAAACTGGGTATCCAATCTATGGTCTGTATCAACTGATCAAGAGAAGCACTTTACCTGAAGGACTAGCTGCAATAATTGGATGTCTCACTGCTGGAACCAGCTGCTAGAGAGCATCCCTGTGACAGTCACTTACCCACTTCAGTTCTGACTGAAGGTCATTTTCAGTGTTCGCTGCATATATTCCATAGGTTGCCAGGAAAACAAGTAGGGCTCATGGCACAGGGCTCTCAGCGCACCACTTTCTGCTGTGAATTTGTTCATGATGAAAGAGCAGGCTGCAGGCTTTGTCAGGAGCTCAGCACAATATGGACATTTAAAAATAAACCATTGAAAACTTTGTTTCCCCCTCACTGCTGTGTTTCCAACCAGAACACGGCGGCAAATGGTTTATACTTGAAGACCTGAAGGTGACAGTGAAAAATCTGAGTACAGTTTTGCCCTATATATAGTACTCAACACAATGTAATTCTGGTCTGTGTCCATGGCTTATCATAGCACCTCCCTTAATACCTACAAGAGAAGGTAATAAAAGAAAAAGCAACCGTAAGAAAAGGACAAACTTCTGTTTCAACTGATCGGAGTAATCTGGAAAAAATAATTAGCTTGTTTGCACTGGTGAAAAATAACTTAAATGATCAGAAGCTGAAAATAATAATCTAAGTGGCTGTTAGAAGGCTAAGGAAAGGAATTTTAAAAGTTACAAATTTAACTTTGTGACTCTAACTGAGGCTATAGCAAATCACTTCGGCTCATGTGGGAAATAGCAGGGTATGTGATAGGATTATTAATGTGTTTGTTTACAGTATATATGTGAAAGATGAATTATGTATACTTGTTTGTACAAAAAAAGTAACACCGATCTTTATTTAAAACAAATAGTGTAAGTTACTAGGTGCCTAAGCAAATTAATTTACCAGGGTACCTTTAAATAATAAACATGCTTCAAAGATAAAATGCATTAAAATAAATATGAATTTTGTGTATCTCCTCAGAAAGCAGGGGAAAAGGGGAGTTCCAGATGCAAAGTTACATGTTATAGTGCTCTCACTGGATAGATGAAAGATTAGATTCCTTGGTAGTAAATCCAAAGCTAATTCTTTAGCATACAGAGCACACACTGAAATTTGTGTTTTCCTCAAACCAGTAAACAGAAAGCGTATTATTTAGTGTCAAAACGTCAAGGTAAAACTTTGTCTCCAGAATTTCAATAGGCATTTTGCCACGGACATGGTGGAAAGGGATTTCACCTTCCCGAGTCTTCTGCGGTCACGAC
>JAUBOD010000158.1:933892-965870 GCA_032353885.1 Nothura maculosa
CATTATATTGTGATGTTCCGCATAGAAAAAAAAAAGATTAAAAACGATGACTGATCTAATAGGTTATAGGCTATAGGTAGTATACAAATTTTTGTATTTGAATAAAGTCAAAATATTTTGTATATGGAGATGTTTTTCATACATAAGTTCAAAATCCATGTATTTCTCCTTCTTCAGTTAGACTTTTTAAAGCTATTTTAATAAGAAGGCTCATTAGAGATATCTGCAGCACTGAACCAACTATAATCTAGGGAGCAGTGAATGGCAGCTTGATTTCTGCCCACTCCTGGGAAAATGTAAAAGCCAATGTTACCTAAGATCAAGTGGTTTTGTTTATTTCCTCTTTTAACCTGCAAGTCAGTAAAATATTTGAGAAGGAAAGGCTATTAGCACAGGGTAAAGCAGGCAGAAGGTGAACACATTTCACTCATTACTTTCAGCTGACACCTCTGAGAGTGCATTTAGATTAAGTTTGTCAAAACAACCCAGTGTTTCAGTGATGAACACCTACATAGTTCTTAATCCTGACCTATTTTACCCTTTACTTGTAACTCCTGGTGATTCCTACACATTAGTTCAATCAAAAACCTGTCCTACCAGCAGTTATAATATGTACTAGTTCTACCAATGTACTTCTGCCCAGTAGTGGTTTATTGTGAGTTTCAGCAGCAGTGACTCCTGCCCATTACCCTGTGGTGATATTAAAGTGATATATGGTCTGAATGCTCTGGCCTAATATTATATCTTTCAGCTATTGTCTTTAGTCCTTAAAAAAAAAAAAAAAAAAAAAAAAAAACCTTTAAGGTCTCTGATCACTGAAATTTTATAAATTATACTGCATTGCAACTGAATTCCCACCTCTCCTATTTGCTAGACGACAACACTCTGCAAAAGAGTCACCAGAGGAAAAAAAATGTGTATCTACATTTTAGACAATGCAATTCAGGCTGCAGAATTAGATTACACTACCAAGGAAGGCAAATTGTGTGCCAAGATACCAGAACTGAAGCGCAGCCAAATCCACATTCAGCCCTGCTACTCTGTTGAACAATAACCTTCAGCAGGGCCAATGTAGCAGCTGTGGGTGAATGCAAAAGTTAACAGCTTCAATCACCACATGGGCCCCCTGAATGTAAGAGATCCCATATCCCGGTGATGCAATCTGAGCTTTACCCAGCAGCCTGCAGTAACGCCAGCCTTCTAGTAACCGGATTGGGCCTTGGTAGAACGCTCCAGCTGGCACACCAACACACCTCTGGATCAAGATTAATGTTGCAATCCATAAAACACCTTTTCCCTCACAACAGGGAAAACTAGTTTTGCTATAAAGCTGTAAGAAAAGCTAGTTAGATGCACATTCCCCACTTCCCAAGGACAATGGGTCAGGCCAGTCTTCCTCCTTTACCTTATGCTGGTTTAGCAGTATGCACATGTGTGTGCATGCATGTCTGTGAGTACCCCTTCCTTTAACCAGACAGGATCAGAGCCGCCTGTTATCACAGCACCAACCAAGAAGTTCCTCTAGTTCATATCTGCTATTTCTGTATTACTAAGTACTGGGGCCCTGCAGGAGACAACCTGAAGAAGTGAAATTGAGGACCATATGCTCTTCCTAGCTAAGTTTTGGGAAAATTGGTTAAAGATAACTTCAGTCTGGTTCTGTGGCCCTTTTTGATAGCAACACATAAGGTGCACTTCTACAATGTGTCTTTCAGCTTAGCTTCATTCTAGCATTATGAAGTGTACTCACCTAAAGATCTCTTCTCATGTGAACTTCAGTGCACTAGGTGGAGACAGTTAGGAGGTTCTCTTCACACATGTATTTGTGATCTCAAAGACAGATAGACATTGCCCATGTGGCGATGGACCCCTAACAGTTCTGAGCTGTGATAAAGTCTGAGTCTCTTACTTTCCTCTCACTAGCAGCATCAGCAAAATGTACTGGATGAACATCTTGTAGAACATAGTTATTTCATGCAAGACATAGTAGAACATACTTTGAAATGCCCAGCACTGGCAGCACATCTGCAAAACCCGCCTGGATGCCACATGTTTTGTTCATAATTATCTTTGTATCTTCATCCTTAAGAGATTACTATAAGACAGCAGTTACCTTTTTAGGACCAAGATATATGTGCAGTCTCAAAGCACACTGATGCTGTGTTCACTATTGAGATTGCTCAATGGTAGTTCTTCTAGACTTGTACGGGACTAGACTACTAGAAAGAAGGCTCTACTTACAGACAGACATACTGATGGAAACACAACGGTATAACTAGCTTCTTCTAACTTGATTCCACTTTGCAACCATTAATTACTATTTGGTGGCAAACTACTGGGCATAACTAGATCCATTTAATCAAGACATTTAGAAATATGCAATTCCCGATGCAAAGCACTTCAGCTATTCAGTTCATATCATCTATAAATCATTAGTTATCCATGTTAAGACTTCAATCCAAAAAGAAAGCAAACAAAAAACAATGCTGATTATAAAAATAAACCACTCATAAGCAAAACTCAACCATTATTGTAGATATGTTGCTGAATGAAAGGGGTTTTTTTGGTTTTTTTTTTCTGAAAAGAAACAGTACACAGAAAGCTGTAAAAAAATTAAAATGGCTGTGTGGGACCGGTCTCCATGCCAAGATCTTCTGATTATTTCCACTGGCATAACGGCCCTTGTGGTCGGGATGCCAAGTTTGCTATAATCAGCAGAACTAAGGGCTCTCAACACTTCACAAAGATTGAGCCCTAATTGCTGCAAATTTAGTTAATGCCAAGGGGGAAAACACAGGCATAAGGATTTGGGCCTTTGCCCCAAAAGAGCAGTGCAAGTTACATCCATATTCATTAGACAGTTGACAGGACAGCGCTAAGAACTGCGTTGTACAGCAGCCTGCCTGCAAATTTTGAGTTTAAAAAAAATAATGAGCTTTGGGTTCAAAAGGTTTCCCTTAATGTGCATCAAGCAGTTTCATGAAACATAACTAACTACATGAATCTGCTACTTAGCAGTGATGGGTCATGTCAGAGCTGGGTATCTCTTGATCTCCTGTTGCGATGACAGCATGCATCATCCACCAGTCTTCTGCCAACACAAGGCGAGTGCTAGCAGCCTTTCCCTAATGAGCTCATCACACTGAAGTACCAGATAAAGGGAGCAGGTCAGAGATTGGTGTTTCTTTAGCTGCCCTGACGTGTCTTGCTTCTTAATTCCACAGGCAAACGTGGTGGTGTGGTGTGTGCAGCACCCCCAGCACACTGTGCCTGGCCAACCCCTGCACCCACAAGTACCAACTTGATCTCCTCTGAACCGAAGCTGTGTGGACATCAGCATAAATCCAGGTCTTACAGCTGAACACAGCCAACCTGTGCCCTGCACACGTACACTTACTGTTGTCATCATCTTTTCTAACATCTCTCTATTGAAAAATCACCAATAGAAACTTGACTATGGGGGAGGGTCTCCAGCACCATTATATTGGTACTATCAGATCACACTTCTGCAAAGGCATTTACCCTTCTCTTCGGTGTGTGTATGCATGTATGAGATGCAAGGCTTAATCACGATGGAACTCCTTTGGATACAGAGCTGATCAGAGTTTGGATCAGAGGATTAGATGAGAGGGAGGACAGCTCTCTTATGCAATGATGACACAAAATATACTGAACAACTCATGTTCTCTTTGAGGCACACGCAAAAAAATCAGGATTAGCCAGTTATCACAAAATGGCCTACACAGCCACAACAGCAGATACTGATGTCTGAAGAGGAGCACAGTTCTTTAATTTCCCTCTTCCCTATGAATCCATGCCTACCTTTTGCTGCAATGCCCTTCTGTTATACAGAACATCCTTTATGTGACAGCAGAGACCTGCTAGTGAAAGCAGATCCTCAGAAGTCTCAAAGGCTCTGCTGCATTTTTGTATTTCAGTGTTTGGGCACTAGGTTGGTGGGCTGTTTTCCACATGGCATGTAAGCCTCCTTTGAAAAACACCTAAGATTTCATTGATAGCCTTAATCCTGTTCTCCTGTATGTGAGGACTGGCACATAGTAAAATATAGCCTTATAGCTACACAGGGTAATATATCCTGTATCTATATAGCAGCATCTTCACCTTCTCCCCCTTTTTAACTACTCTGTTTGGATTTCACAAAAGGAACAGCACGCACTATGCAAAATTTCTTGACTGTGAGGGTGACAAAACACAGGAAGAGGCTGCCCAGGGAGGTTGTGGAGTCTCTTTCTGTGAAGGTCTTCACCCCGACCTGGATGCCGCCCTGTGCCCCGTGCTCTGGGTGCCCCTGCTGGAGCAGGGGGGTTGGACTGGATGATCTCAAGAGATCCCTTCTAACCTCAACCATTCTGTGACTCTGTGAGAAGAAACCAGCAACAGAAGCAGCATTTTCTTAAGCTATCTTTCATGTTAGAAGTCAGTGTGCTGTGCAACTCTACATTTACTTGAAAGTAACCCTATCAGTGATTAAGTCTTGCAGTTACAAATGTGTTCTGGCCAACAACCAGTTTCCCTGGAGTTTGTCCCTGTATCGTTTTAGAATCATTGGGATCTTTTGTCACCACAGGATAAATTATACTGCATAAGAGGCAATTCTTTGTAATGCAGATAAAGCATAAGAAACTACTACACAAGAATGGTGTCAGAGCTGAATTTCTTCTGAAAATTAGGAACATAAGACAAGGACAAGCTGGGGTTACTGCTAAATGATAAACTCTTTCCATTCCAACAAGAGACAGAAAGAGGATAGAAGATGAAAGCAGAAGAGTAAGTACACATACAGCAAGCCTGTGGAACATGTTTTGGTAGCTATGGAGATATACAACTATGGATAATCGATATATTACACCCTTATTTATGTTTCTGCATCTAGCTACTGTAGTATAAGACAGAGCTCAGTTTCTTTCTAATAAACTTTAAAAATACTAAGGGTATTTGATCAATAAAAGAACCAGTACCATGCAAGCTCTTGAAGAGCCAGAGCAAACATGCTGTCATCTGGAACCCATATAGTACCCAAGAACTGCCTGAGCATAAGTTTTTTGTCATGGGAGTGCTGTGCTGGCAATGCTATTTACCAAGTGCTGCCTCAGCCTCATGCACAATGCGTGGATCCAAAGCATCTGGATGCAAACTTCACTTTAGACACAGTGTGAGACTTCATCACTCACCTCTACAGCCATGATTAGGACTATCTCCAGATATTCCCCTCCCTTCCAGGCACAGCCTTCACCGGCTGGGCTCTCAGAAGCATCTCTTCAGCAGCTATTAGTTTGTTCTCTAGCAAAAAGCCTCTGCATTGCTGTGGACGCTCCAGAACATATCTCACCTCTTTCCAGATGTCTTAGCCCATCTAACTGTATTTATTTTATGCTTAATTGCAGAGGCTGAGTGAAAACAAAAGACTCCTGCATTCCTCCTCTCTTTATATTTAAAAGAAATAAAAGCATCACTTCCATACAAGCGTGGAGGCTAAGTCTGTACTTAATAAATATTCTGTCAAGGCTTGAGGTGATCTGTCCTTACTCATGCACTAATAAAAGGGAATTTGGCCTGGGTAAGCACAAACACTGAGGATTAAGTTCTGTTCCATTCACTCTCAGGGAGTAGTGCTTGACTCTGCCAATAGTTCATTCATTTCAAGCTATTACTCAATGGTACAAGAATACAGAACTCTAGATTCAAGAAAAATGGCAGACTGAGTTCACAATAAATAAAGTCCCACAGAGATGCACGAGAAATAAAAGCCACAGAGAAATGCTGAATATTATCGTGTCATTCAACTCATGTTTTGCAATCCTCAAATTGCCTCAGATGCCACAGTTTTTCTTTCAGGCAACAATCCTTAGAAATATTTTTGCAAATGTATTTCTTAGCTTTTGCATACTTGTTAGCTAAATCAATATCCAAGTAATTAATCCTAAAATCAAAGTCCTAGGATTCTTCACTGTCTTTTATCTGTAAGCACATCTCTTGATCCTTTCCTTTCTCTAATTGCTCTAAAGGTCTCAGGAGAGACATCATCCAGCTTCTTTTAATGCCTTTAACTTCTCCTCCAACTGTGTCACTAAACAAAGTTGTGCTGTTTTTCTTTACAGATTCAATAATCAGCCCTCTCCATGATGTGCTATCCCTCCTGCTTTCTTTCATTTCTTTGTTTTTGGCAGCTCTTGTATTCTGTTCAGTCCCTTGATGAATTCCAGGCTTTACAGTGATGCTATATGAATACTGTATATCCCCTGGAAACAGGTAGCCCCTTAATTCTGTAGTTTTGTGCTACATGCTTCAAGAATTTGTCTGGAATATATTTACTTTGTGCATTGAAGTCTCCAGGGTTTACAAACTACAAACCTGAATACTGACTAAAAGAACCTGAAAACAAGAAAAATCCCCTGGGGTCTATAAAAGGAAAGATCAGGACCCTGAACTGGGTTTTGAAAGATCTGGGATTACTTCCCGACTCTCACAAATTCTGCATGTCATCACAAGCTATAGCTGTATCATCACAGAAGAGAAGTCCCTAATGGGATAATGAAGCTCTGCCTCTGTCTATCCCCTGTACAAATGACTGCCTTGTAGATGAATTGGAGAGATTCTCTATGGCCTGGGGTGTTAATACACTGGCAGGCTGGGTTTCAACACATGGGTATTTCTGTGCTTCAGACACTGTGGTCTAGCTCTACAGTCTTCTTTTGAAAGTCTGCAATCTGCACCTGCAGCCTGTTAGCCAGTCTCTAACATACAGTAAGAAGGCAGTAGATAGTAGACCAAAACATTGCTGTCTTTATTTCTGTTCCCCACGTTTAATATAACTATTTCTTCTGTTCTGGATCCTAGTTGTTTACATTATGACCTACTTTGGACACAAAATACCTAATGAAACAACAGGAAGGGTACATTAAAAAGTAACAATGATCAGGACTAGGCAAAAGATTCGGATAAATGCCTTATATTCTGCTAAAACAGTTATGGATTAGCTGAAACTATCAGATTCTGCACAAATGTAGTGCCTGGTTTAATCTGAAAATGGTCTTTTATAACCTAGCAATCCAGTTCAGGCCTGGGGATTTAAATTCAGTTGTGGGTTCCTCCCCCCTACACACCCCTTTTATGATTAGTTTGAAGCTGGGGCGGAGGGCTCTAATGGGATCATATCCCAATTAGGGTTCTCTCGAAACCCCCTTGGCCTCACCAGCTGGTGATGATCTTCTGTCTTCTGCTGGATTGCAGACAAGCGAGTGCAAGACTTCTATAGTGATGGTGTTAAAATATACTCATTTTCCTTCATATATTTTTGTTCCATAAAAGCTTTGCATTCATATTGTCTATTTTAACTTACTTCTGTGACTTGATCTTTGCTCCTCTGATATTCCCAGCAGCCTGTAAATAGAGCTGTTTATTCAGTTCATGTTTTTTCATAAACTACTTTGTATATTCTACTTCAGAGTCTCCTGTCCCTGGAATAAACTGCTTGAGCTGATTTTGAAAATAACAGTATGTCTATTTAAATCTTTTAATAAGATGTATGGGCTGTATCTGCTAAAGCAACTTGGTAATTTTGTTGATTTAAAGTCCAAGTCTCAGCATAGAGTTGCTCCATCTCTCTCCTCACTAGAGTAATAGTCTACTAAAATACAGGCAATTACAACTCCATTTTTTTAATACATGATAGTATTTCTCCTACTCTCCCCCTAGCTTTGTATTTTAATTGTCAGCCTTTTACTACATGAATATCATCTTATTGCTTTGTGGATATCATCAAAACCACTAGTAATTCATTTCAAGAGTCAGGTGGCCTGATTCTGAGTACAGGCAAAGAACAGATCTTCTAAGTAACATGAAGGCATTTTAGAAGCTATTCAGAATGGAATCACAAGTCCAGTTTAAGTCTTGGACATAAGTAGAGGAGTATTTTCCTATAGCAGATAGCCACAAACACCATGCTAAGCATTTACACAGAACTAGGGACTAGGTTTTCACATATAACCTATCATGAATGTGACTTGAACTCCACTTCTGCCTTGTAGCTCATAAACACACCAAGATCTGCACTGCTCCAAGAAGTGGAGCAGCTCCTAGCTGTGTGACCTGTAGGCTAAAACCTTGCAGGGGCTTTAATCATTTAAACAACATGGTAGTTCTCCACACTTTAGTGAACTCACAAAACAGGTCCTTATTACTCTGCAATCTAATTTGATAATTCCTAAAAAATAAAAGATAAAACAATTCTGTGAAAATAGTTTTGCTTAGTCAGTGAAAACAGTTGATGAATTTAGCTTGTGCCACTCAAATTCTTCTTACTATGTCTACTTTTTCAAATTAAAAGCTTGCAATTGGTTAATTCCAATGCTTTGTAGCTTTGACTAACTTGTCAGAATCTGATTAATTTTGTTTCCTGGAATTAACCATTCAACAAACACAAACACAGCATCAAAAACACAAGTTAAAAATACACCACTTCAGTATGCTTAATTAAACTTGAGATTTGATAGGCTGGAGTAGGTAGCTAAATGGAAATAGACATTTAGTTTTTAACTGAAACTAAAAACTGGAAATGTTCAGACTCATATTGCCTGTGGGAGGGTACCCTAAATGTTTCAAAGTGAGGAGAAGGTTAGAGTTTGCATGTGAAAGCCAAGAGCAGCTTCAACTGTGTGGAAGGCCAAGGCTTGGTTATTCAGCATTTCTCTGTATAGCATCAGTGATCTTAGTACTTCTGACTTAATATTCTTTAAAGGAATGGTAAAAATTGTAGTTGGAAAGGAATGTAAGGAATGGGACCTTTAAGTCTCAAGTGAAAGTCTGTGCAATACAACTGAAGTCAGAAGACGGCTACACCAACCTCCCTATGCAGGAGAGGATACCACGCTGCACATTGCCTCAAGCCAAAGTGGACTTTGTGAAAGAACAAAGCAGTTCCAGACTCTGTAATATTTTAAATTCTCCAGAACTGCTGAAAACTGGAAAAAAAGGGCAAACATCTGTGTGCAATATCTATATTTCTAAGCAGTCGATGATAATGAAAATAACAATAAAAAAAATCCACATACCTGGTATTTATCAAGAGTAATCCTTTAACTGTGTGATGTGATCTAACAGCTTCCATCTACCCAAGCAGAGAAGGCTGTTTATAAAGTTCTAGTACAGATACATGGATTCTCATAATGAGAATAAATATAGAAGGTATAGAAAGAATATAAAATTACAGATCTTAAAATTGATAGGAAGCTGAAGAACTGATTTTGTTTTTCAGGGGAATCACCACAAAGAAAAGACCAGCTCTTGATAAGTGATCACACGAACATCGAAAGATGCAGAATCACTTCTTGAATGAAGAAATTAGAATAAATCCAGCACAGGTTGCCACACAGTCCATGACAAAATGTTTTAAAGCGAGTTGTGTTTTGGTGCTCTAGACACCAAATAGAGTCCAAATGAAAAGTCATTCAAGGAAGCACAGCACAGCAGGCTGCTTGCATTTTGTAGAAAAGAAAACCTTTGTATTTGCATCAAAGAAAAGAACACGGTGTTTTAGAAGTAAAGAACTTACGCTGCTAACCTCACTGAAAAGCAAGACATATAAGCAATTATGAGGAAGTCACAGGGCAAAGTGACTTTGACATGCAAAACCACTTTTCATGAAACAGAAATAATCTTATCAATTCCAGATTTCATTTTTTTCCATGTACTTAAAAATCAAGTGTTTGCTAAAAATTCCATTGAAATTCCCTAAGGCTCTGAAGAAATGACATCTACAAGGCAAGTAGAGAGGTTTAAAGAAAGAAAGAAAAAAAAAGTCATAGTGATTATTATATCCTGAAATATTACTTCCTTTCCATCTTAATGAACATAATAACCTAAATGCCAGCAGCATATCAATAGAATCTTTAAGGAAGCAGGTGAAGAATCTACAAACACAGCTGAAAAATTGTGTATCATGTCTCATCAGCACTGTTCATGAATATTTATGGCACATATTGAGAGTAATGTATAAGGCCACTGTCAAGCAGAAATCATGAGTCAGATCCCTGGAGCCCTTTCAAAGTTCCAGATTGCTTTTTCTTACACTGTTTACTTGATCTCGAAATACCACCAGGCCCATGCTGCACTGTCCATGGGACAAAGAGACGAGAATCTGCATGTGAAATTCAATCTTTAATTTACTGTGTTTTCTAACAATCACCAATACAGACTATATTTGCACAGCCAATGTGTTCTTCATTTTGCTCACTGAACTATAGGAGATCACAAAAAGGAGTTCAGGTGCTGCTTTACATCCCTAAAGATACCTGGCAGGACAGACTTGTGCAGTCCTGCACCATTGCAGAGACCAGGACTGGGCAGACTAAAAATCTCCAGCTAATTACAGTGAGTTCATGCAATAAGCAATCTTTCCCTAACTGGGCAGAGATAATTTTATATCAATCCACCTTTCTAAAACAGTCTAGGAGCACCTCTGTGTGTGGGAACAGAGAATCACTGATGGAGTTTCCATCACACTATCAAAAACCCAGTTTGTGGTCGACGTCCATCAGCTGATCCCCATAACCTGATGAATAATGCATCAGAAAACAGCAGGAATATCCAATCATCTGATTACATGGAAGCTGTTCTGATGAGGACAGCAAACACACCAGCCAGTCTCCATAAGGGAAGCCCTTAACAGTGTTGTTTCATAAGCTACTGTTGTCTTTCCTTCATCTTCCAGAGCCTTCACTGTTGTTTTTAGGAAAAAAAGGTTACTTCCTTTCTTCCCTTCTCCTTTTTGTTACAATGATAGAGGTCAAGTATGGATAAGAAAGGCAATTAAAATGGATCTATTGCGCATTTGTTATTCTGATGTGTCATGCTGTATTCCTTCTCTGCAGCGAGCTGACACTCTATGACAGTCATTGAAATTCTTCACTGCTGACAGCTCGTAACTAATATGGTGATTTTCATTACACATTCCTCTGAATATAGCAAAGATGAATACATATTTAACTAGAAAAGTGGCAGCTGTGTGGGCCTGGAGAAAAAGCACTGCTTTTTCAATTCAGCATCCTCATGGCCACGTGACAACAAGGGTCACAAGCATTAATAAGGAATCAATACCCAAAATAAGTACAAAAAAAAAAAGCTTCCAAGTTCTTTCTAGACAAAGTAGTACCTCAGAGAAATTGCTCTTCTAATCACCGCACTTGTTTTACCTTTCCTTGACAAAGGCACTTTGGCCATTCAATTCCCCCATAGGATCAGTGTGACATCCTAACTAAGCATTTCCCATATGTGTCACATAAATAAGAGCTACCGTTGATCTCTCTGCGCTTGTGTTTCCCTGATGAAGAACAAAGGGAAGCACAAAGTGTTTAGGATGCTACTGGTTCCAATGTGAGATACAAACACAATGTCCCTGTTTTGCAGCCTCTTGGCTCTTGAGGAGTCTAGAGCACAAGGAAGTTTTTCTTTACTGTCACTTCTGTGTGCCAAAAATGATCACCCATGTAATATTTTTGGGAAATCTGTAATATGAATTATGTTGGATGAGCCCCAGGAAAATCAGGAAAAGACTAAAAGGGCGGGGGGGAAGCACAATATATGTTTGGAATTCAGTGTTGTTTTAAGTGGTGATTATTTACACAACATTTTTTAAGCAAACTTGAAAAATTCAGCATCCCAAATCAGAATGCTGAAGGTCTACTTTATTTTTCACATTGCTTTCCTCCTAATAATGACATTGCAGGAAAGTACCACTGTGAATCAGCTGCAGTGCCAAAAATATGGAACTGTTGGCATTTTTGCATTCCACTAATGTATATAGTGTGAAATGAAATGACAAGTACTTTAATGCAAAGCTTTGCATAGGTAGATATATCCAAGACTGTCCTCTAAGTTACTAAAAGGCCTCGTTGCTTGGAGAAACAGTCTCCTTTGTGGTCCGATTTTGATCCACTGACCCAACTGCAAAAGGATTGGTGCTTTTCTTTTGCTAAGTGTTTTTTATTGTATACCAACTTGATGCAATTTCTTTAGCAAAACCCATTTATGAAGAAAGCAAGCTGCTGAACAAGCAGAGTGGAACAGATAGACCTTACAAAGAGCCACAAATCTGAGCCAGGATTCTTATCTAAACTACTCGGTACAGTTCAGTAAAAATACATTGCACAACAGTGAATTCCAGTCTTGCTTGCCAGGTGAAGTCCGGGCAGCTGTAATGACAATGCCAAAAATGTCCTTTTCTATCTTTTTACCTGGAAATAATTTAGTTCCTTGGATTCACAGCCCTAGAAAGCGACAGCCTCTCTTTGTACCGTAGTACAAGCATCATCAGACAAATGCTGCACAGAGATAACTCCTTCCTGGCACACAAGAATACACGGATTCCTACTTGGAGATACCATTTCAAACCAATAAACAGAATAATCTCTTAGGTCAGTCTCAACACTTTCTTGATAATGCTCAATTGCAAATTATATGGCTGCAAACAGGCGGCTTAAAAGGAGAATAGTAACTCTCAGTTACAGACCTTCTTCCTTTAAAAACGTTGGCAAACTCTGACCTCTACCTACTTGGCAGAACATGAATCGCAGTCAACAGCATAGCCCAGTTCTTCATATAAATTTAAGACAAAGCTACACAATTAAATGTGCACTTTTAGATTTCTGAAGTCAAACGCAGTCTCATAGGCTACCAGGTTTAAGCTCAAACCCCTGTTTATTATTGGGAGGGCTTAACCGCTGTTAGTAAACATTGCAGGACTCTTGCAGTGCTCAGCAGTCAGTAGAGATTAGTGACTACAGCAGCTAGAATGGAAAAATCGTTGTCTCTGTCTATGCAGTAAGCGGATGCCCCCATTTGTTTCATTTGTTTCTTTAAAGCCAAAACTGGCCCCTAGACTAACATTTCCATGTTATCTATGTGTTTTATGGACTGCAATTACATTCAAATGTGAAAATCAATTAGTTTAAATGGAGAGAAACTGCGTGGGTTCCCATTGGCTTTTTGATAAGGGTTTAACCAGAAAGAGCTGGACGTCAGAATCTGCAAATGAGACCAGTAACAACTGACATGCACCTTCATCAGATACTTCAAGCCCATAATGGATTCACATTCAACTTCTAATTCCATATTAAAAGAGATCTTTTATCTTCCTGGTTATTTCCATAAATGTTATATTATAAAAAGCTGTTTTTATTTGCTACTGGAAGTAGTGATGTGCCTTAAATGAGAGAAAGATCTGTCTTTATACCATCAAATTTATTCCACACACAACATCATGGACTTTGTACAAGGTGTATTATGGGGAAAAAAAAAAAAAGGCTTATCATCCCACTATATCACTGGCTTAGTGTCTTAAATATAAAATTAATTTTAGCCCAGTAGGCAAATTACAATATTGATGCAAAAGCAAATACAAAAAGACTACTATTTGCATGTCTGCTTAGGTACCTATTTTTTAAATTTGAAAAAAGTATTCCTAATTGAAGAAAAATGTAGATGTCAAAAATTAAATACCATTTGTTTGAATTACATCTATTAATGCCATTCAGCAATGACATAAAGAGTCCAAAAGCATTTATTACACAGCAATTACAAATACATAAATGTTTTCTTCCTGTTTTTGAGAGGATGTCTCACTTTTATTTAGAGCAAACACTAATGCATTGGACAGCAGCAGAGGATGGAACAACTGGGGAATGTTCTGAATCACTGAATGGTTGAGGTTGGCAGGGACCTCTAGAGATCATTTAGTCCAACCTATGCCCCATCAGGGACACCCAGAGCACGGGGCACAGGCCGGCATCCAGGCAGGTTTGGAAGATCTCCAGAGAAGGAGACTACACAGCCTCCCTGGGCAGCCTGTGCCAGGGCTCTGTCACCCTCGCAATGAAGAAGTTCCTCCTCACCTGGAGATGGAACTGTCCTGTCACTGGCCACCACTGAGAAGAGTGGCCCCTTCCTCCCTACATTCTCCCCTCAGGTGCTTATACGTATTTGGGCTACAAGATATGAGCAGAAACCATATTCTAATCCTAACTACTACTGAAAATACATTGTTGTAGCTGGTAGTCTTTTTAAAAAGTAAGACTTAAGTGTAAATTTTTTTTTTTTTTAAAAAAAGGAAATATCCAAGCAGTTACCTTTACATATTTTGTAAGATATTTTCTCAAATTTACAGTAAGCTGCGAGAACATGCATGTGCCAGTTTCAAACAGATCAAGGCCAAGGGTGAGGTCTAAAAACAAACAGTTTGGAGGACCAAGAGTTATTTGTATCATGACAGGAACTGATAGTGGTTTGGTGTAGCCCGAAATCAGATACTTGTGCTATTTAGAAGCTAACTAGTGAAAAATGAACAGTGATCATTATTTATATATGATAATTAATTTCCAAAATACAAAATTCAGTGGAAAAACATAATCATAGCATTGGGTAGAAAAAAAAGCAAAACGAATCTACAGGACTTTGTCACTGGGAAAGCAGACCAGACAGACTGCTATTTCTAGCCCCCAAAAAGTAAAGCTTAAGTTTATTCTTTACTTACTCACCTGGGACTCTAAACCAGAAAGAGCTAAATGAGAAGGTCTCCTTTCTTATTCCCTCAACAGGATTAAGCTTACAGCTTAATCATGCTGTCCATAAAGATTTATTTTTTTCAGAAGTCTGAATCGAAGTAGATTTATATGTGGGTCTTCAATAATCAGTGCTTTCATTTTACTTTTTTTTCCAGTGAAATGGCTCACGCCTCCTTTAAATACATTATTGCCATGTTCTTTACCAATGTGTTGTTTGCACTGTGACTCAGCTTTAATTCTAAACCATCCATTCCCCACGATTTTCTGAGCAATCTTATTCTGCCTGCCCAGGTACTGTTATTTCTTAGTTTTAACTGTCTAATAAAAACAAAATGATTGGTTACTTTTAATACGACTGTGTGCCTGAAGCCATAATCTAGTCTGAGGTCCAAACCCCTAGGAATAACATGATGAAAAAAATGTAGAGACTGCTAAAGCCCTCTGAGCCCCTCTGAGCTTTGTCAGACAAAGCTTTACAGCAGCATCTCAGTACATTTAGTTACTAGCTGAATTTCTCAGTGTTTTTTTTAGCTCAATTTCTTTGTGTTTTGCTTGGAGATTGATAGAAAGCACCAGCTACAGTTTTGCTTTCTTGGGTATCTTTTCCAC
Organism: Nothura maculosa; assembly: GCA_032353885.1. NCBI lineage: Eukaryota > Metazoa > Chordata > Aves > Tinamiformes > Tinamidae > Nothura > Nothura maculosa. The sequence goes on from JAUBOD010000158.1 coordinate 949,078, forward strand.
ACAAGGCAAGAAGCCGCAGAGGGAGCGAGAAGGGGCTGCTCCCCATCTCACCAGGGAGAGTCATGGCAAAGAGAAATCTCAGTAAAAAGAGGACAGAAGATAGACAGGAGCAAATGATACTGTTTCCAGGCAAAGAGCTCCGTTAAACACCTGAATGGCCCTTACTAAGGCCGTTCTCCGGGTCTCCAGGACAGAGCAGCAGCCAGGAAGGCTTTGCCAGTTAGCTCGCCCTTCCTGCTGCTTGGGATCAACACTTCAGTGCCCACAATGCATCTCTGTAGGTGTTATTGCCACAAATCAAGAGTTTTAAACCCTTCAGCCACAGCTCAAATTGTTCAATTTGGAGGCAGGATGGAGAACGCTGAGAAAAATACAAATAGCACAACAGAAGCAATTCAATTCTGCTCCAGTCTCTGTGAGCCACAAATGGGCTGACCTAGATTAACGAGGCTAATAATATTACACAGTGCTCTGTCCTTCTCCAGGACTTTCCACCTATGCCTCTCAAGAGTTGCTTGAGGGAGGGAAGCTTTTATTTTCCTTCTGTGTTTAGGGAGCAGAAGAACAAGAAATGAAGATGATTTGTCCATAGCTGCCCAAGAAGTTTCAGACCGAGCTGAGCACACAATCCCTCAGCTGAGCTCCCTTTCTCTAAGAACATCAATGTAGGTACAGGGGCTTTTGGACACCATCTGGCTGAATGATGGCTACACGAACTGCTCAGAAAAGTCCATTTTAATCCTGGTGAAAATATACACCACTGAATTCAGAAAGAACAAAATTAGTCTGATTGGTTTTAAGTAGAAAAAGAAGTCAAACTTTTGAGAAAAGAACTGTCAGCTTGAATGTGTTCAATAAAAGTAAATGAAACTTCTAAGTTCATAACGACATTTAGATGCAGATGAGACTTTTATCTGCAGGGTTTTATTTTTTAAAGCTAGCTACTAAGTATTTTTAACTAAAATCAAATCTGGTGTATAAAGCTCTTCATTTTTAGATTTCTTGCCTGAAAAAGCCAGTAACTCCAAGCAGTTCGTACTTCTGCATGAAATTCTGCTTCAAACTCTTTTTTCCAAAAGGAAAATTTGCATCATGGAAACTATCAGTGACATGTACTTGTTCTTCCGTTTAGATCCATGTAGTAACTCACTTACTAAATCCACTGGGATGGCCCAATCCATCCAAAAATCCCATTCTAGCTTTGAACTAGAGAGAGCTCTACGGAGTAGGAGTTCTTTCAGATTGGGGGTCCTTGCCCCATGTCCACGTCTAGTACCTTGCAGAATAACTTTACTTACAAAGACCTCCTACAGAACAAGGCCCCCCTTATTCTACTACACCAATCCCGTCCATGAAGACACAGAAGTAATAAAGATAATACAGATCAGAGCGAAAGACAGAAGTCGATGGTAACTCATGGTACCTACACATTTCTGTTTTCACTCAAGGTTAATCCAATGGCAATCAATTCATGCTCCCTTATGAGGAGGGGGCTAATATTTCAAATGGCTCAGGTGATGTTCTTAGGGACAGGAAACAATTGCATTTCTCTAGAATATTTTAGGAAAAGAAGTATAAGAACTTCGATTCTGTCCCAGACGTTTCATTACAATTTGGCATGGAAAATTGCACCCTGTACTTTCATTTCTTCATCTCCAAATTGCAAATAATAAATTTGACTATGAACATTGCATGGATTTGTCAGCATATGGAATGCCTTTGGGGAACCTGACAGTAAGAATCTATTATTAAAATACACTTCACTCTCCTAAAGCCCATTCAACACTTATTTCATAACTGCAAAAGAGCTCTTATGCATTGGTATAAATTCACTGTGACATGTGCATATCCCCACTGTGCCTGATCAGATCGTTGTAGCTACATGCTGTCAGTGTGGTATCAACAACCCATCTGATCTGGATAGTTTTTTAAAACATCATTTTCTCATCACCAGTCTTGTTCTGCTACCCAGCTCCCTGCTGTGTGCATAAGCTCTAATTACTGGTCGTTTGACTTGGCACCTCAGTTCCTTTCAGACATGGTGGAACATCAGCTCTCCTAAGTTCCCTTTTAAAGCACAAGGCAGCTATTTCATCACAGCTGAAATCTTTGAATGTTCTTAAAAATAAATAGTACCCTTCACCCTTGGAAATGGAGAAAGTATGGCAATGATCAGCGATTCACGGTGTGGGATTTTTAAACACTTCATTTTCATCTTACTTCAAGTATTTTATCTCTTTGAAATAAAGAAGCTAATACAAGCTGAACTGCCTTTCTGTCTAACAGCAGTGTGTCTTGCATTAATGATCAATTACACCTCTATCCAAGAACAGACTCGTGCAAAGAAAGTTAATAGGATTTAAACTTAAAATTATGATGAATAGAACTGTGGCACTTTTGCATCAGTTCTCACTTATATGAGAAGATCTCAGAACTAGCATGATAATTCCATATTTAACATACAGCAATATATTCTTCCAAGAAAAAATGCCATTTGGAATTTTTCAAACTCATGGCAGGATAATTCTTACTGGATATCAACTAGAGAAGCCTAGAAAACAGGTTTGTGGACTTCTGAGTTCAATTTTTCCTCTAATTTGTAGTAACTTCCATGTGTCATTTTGTCTCTTTTTTCATCTGAAGAAAGAGGAAAGTACTTTATCACCATCAACACAGGGCAGCAAAATCTACCTAATAGTATCTGTAAATCACACTTGGTATCTTCAGGTACAAGACTCTGCAAATGCTTTGTCCCAACAGTTTGCTATTACACAGGAGAAATTTAAACTGCACTTCAGGCTCCCCTTTAGGATGTATAATTTTCTCTTTTTTTCTTTCATTCTTTCCCTAAACAATACTGTTTTTTTCATATTCTTTTTCATGCAGTAGTACTTGGTCTTTGTTCTACAATAACATGGAAAAAGAAGCTGAAGAGGCACTTCATTAAGATATTGCCAGTCACAGAAAAAAATATAGAAATGAGTAGAGGATTGGGGGAGAGGAAATGATTTTGAGTAAAAGTTTTAATAAAACTAAGCAAAATAAGCAGTTTTACCACTAGAAGAATGAGAGTAATACGATTGTTTAATAGAGATTCCTATAGGAGGACGATATTTTCTACTGTAAGACTTTTAATTTTGTAACAAATCAAAACAAGAAATAATGGGAGTAGCCAATTTCTTGATGCATGATGAATGCTTTCTGAGAATCACAGAATCAGAAGATAAACTTCAGTCCAACACAAGGTGCCAGATTTCATAGAAGAAAAAATGTGAGAGCCTACTTGGTCTATATCATATACAAAGCTAGACTGGTCAAAAAAAGAATCTATGAATATCCTCTATCTCCAGCACTATATCTAGTTGCAGTAGCAACATTCCTCATAAAAATGCCTTGAAGAAGATATGACCCTTTGACTTTTAATAAAATTTTTAACTTACATAACATTCAATGTGGAGTTTCTGTGGACAGAGCACTTAAATGACTGGATAGTGATCACACAGTTTCTGAAGGTTTCCATGAAAAGGCCACCCCCTACTTCTATGCCATAGACCTAATAATGCAATCCTTATTCAGACAAAACATCCAACTGTCCTCACTGAGTAAGGCCTGAGCAAGAAAAATGATGCATGGCCTTTCTGTGAACAAATGAACATCTATATCTCTTTTTTGAACGAGCAGGCAGCACTATATAAACTGGATTAATTATAAGCCAAGTTGACAGTGCTGCCTGTCAGTTTAATGAAAACTGTCTGGCAACCTTCAAAGTAGCTTTCCTGCTTATAATGTCATGACACTTGCACAGTTTGAACTGAAGTCTTTGATGCCAGGTATCTGCCAGGACGACCACCTACTGCCTAATAAAAGAACCTGGCCAAAGCCATTCAGTTGTTTCTGAGAATATACCTGTAGGAAAATATTCTTGCATTATTAAGATATTCCTGAGCGTTGTTTTCCCTGAAATGTATTACTGCCTTCATGCTTTAAATCAGACTCTGAAGTTTGGCAGCAAAGCTAGGGGGTTTTCTTTGCAATCAGAAGATTGACCTCCATGTTCTGACCTAGCCAATAAATCTGGGAGACACATTTAGCAACTTGAAAGTTCTGAAGACCTCAATTTTACTGACATTTTCCCAGCCTCTTGGAGGCTCCCATGTTAAGAGTCTCTGCACTTTCAGACACACAAAAGGCAGTAAGGGAGTTTGAAAGGACCAAACGCACCAGAATACATCTCATGAGGGCACTTCCATGTGTTCATTCTTCATTACCTTTGTAATCTTTCAGTGATGTCATCTGACATATTTAGATTCTCCTCCTTTTTTCTCTATCCCCACTGGTGGATGTAATTAGCACCAGAAAAATCCAGGGTACCTGAAAGATAAAATATCTTTATTTTACAATAAATGGTAACAAATCAAACAGCGTTAAATCTTGGTGCTCCCAGAGTTAGTTACAATTGGAATAAGGACAAAGAGTTCAGAGATTTGAAGATCCACCAAAAAGCTAAAGAAACAACATATTTCAAAAAGTATCATTTTCACCAGTTAAAGGTGAATCCTATTATCTTCTTTGAGAATATTTTTCCCTGTTTTCCTTTCTTTTCCCTTCTCCCTAATGTCTAGGCTCTTACCCTTAAATAGTCAAACCAGAACAGCTGAGATTTGAATCTAGCTGAGTCCCATCAATGTAAATAAAAAGATTTTGGCACTCAAAACAGTCTCACAAATTTGCCATAGACAAAATCCAGATTCGGTGCAGAGAGGTAGAGTGTATCTTAATCCCTGCTAAAAACTACAATACAATCAGCTCCTTTGGTAATTATTATGAAGGTCAGTCAGTCAGAGCAGCAGAAGATCCATCTTGACACTCCTTCAGCTTAGTAATTTACATACTCTGTTTGCAGACAGCACATTTCAGATTCAAATCCACTTCCTCTCCCGTGCTGAGATTTTAAACAACTTCAAAGATTAAGATGTGTTTAGATGCAGATTTTGTCTTTGTTCTCACCCTTCTTTTGTCTTGTCAGAGCCTATAAGTATGATACACTAAGAACCAAACTGTTTGTATAAGGTGAACTCTGCAGTCCTTTTTAAGGTAACATTTCTGCTAGCTTCAGTGGGAGATACACTCAACGTGACTGATTCTACTCCTTCATAGCAGTAATGGGTAAATGATCTTTCACTCACATCAAGAATCCACCCTAATTTACACTATTACAGAAAATAAAGCTCAAAGCAGAGAATTGAGATTTTCATGTAATCAGAAGTGCATCAGGAGCTTTCTAGACAACTGACTTTCAGGACCAAATCAGAAGACCTCATATACAAAAATACATAGGGGTGTGTGTGTGCATGCATATGTGTGCATGTGTATACATATACCTCCGTACAGCAGCTTCTCAGCTCAAGGGATATGAACCACTGTGAAGGGCTTCCTGCCTCCCACATATTTCTAATGAGGAAGTTGTCCAAGTATGAAAAATACTGAAGAACAATTAGGTGCAAACACAACACAGAGGTTAGGGAGGTGAGATGGGATGCAACAAAATGCATGGGTGATTAACATGCATCTTGATAGAGAGGCATCATTATTATCACATATATCACATTCCTTGCAGTATCTTCAGGTGTTCACGTATAATACACTGAACCCTAAGATAAAAAGGGTATTTCAAGCATTCAGCCAAGAAAGCAGCCTTCAAGTCTGTAGGTAATGCTGAAGGTTGAGACTGACAAGAGGTTCTACCTAAGGAAAGAATATCTATGCCACAGTCTGGTAGAATGAATGCGGTGAAAGCTCACCAACAGATCATGACAAGGAGCACAGCAAGGAGGTTGCACAAAGTCAGTTTGATTAAGCTAGGGAGGGTGGTGGTCTATAAGGCTCTTAAAGGTCAGCAGTAGGACCTTGAGCTTAATTTAATAGTCTGTCAATGTAATTGAATAAACACAGCATGGAGGGTGAATAGTGAGGAGACTAGAAAATGAAGTGGGCAGTACAGGTTTGAACAGCTTTTAGAGACCAGAGAAGAAAAAGAGGGTCAAGAAGAGGGAGGTAAAAGAAATGCAACAAGCTAATACTCAACTTCACTTTTATTGCAAACATCAGACAGAAGATAATGAATTTTAGATCCAGTTGCTGAAATTCATACTACCTTGTTCTAGACAATGAAGAAATGAATAATTAATAAAACACTTTCAAGTTCAAAACATCCACCTTGGAGGTAGACACTGAAGAGGTAACAGCAAGCTAAGAAGAGAACAGTTTGCTCATGGTGCCTTTCACAAATTAAAGCTCCATTCTTAACACTTCAAGATTTTCCTAGCAGCCCAGACAGTGAACCTGAGGTATGGCCATATTCACCCCAAACCAAATTCCGCTACTCCAGCTCTGCTTTCATTCAAATAAATAAAAGTCAATTAAGCCACGGAATTTGGGTAGCTGTAACATAATGCTGCTTACAAAACTTCCAGAGACAGCTTTATGGGTGGTTGGAAGATGAGATCAGATCTAGAAGAGAGCGGCATCCAGTCTCAGGACTCTGACTCTTCAAATTGACGTGTTAATCCTAGAATCATCTTAGACAAACAAATCTTAGAGAACATCAGTTCTCCCTGCAATAAACTAGCTTTGTCACTGCTTATGACGCAAGCAGTAGAGCTACATGTAAGTGCTCGGCAGTTGGAAATCAAAACTGATGACTAGTTAACAAGCTGACCACTTAACTGACCCCCAAATATGGAGGATACAGAAGAAAAGGAAAACTCTGTCACTATATGACTCTTTCTAAAACAGAACTGCTGCCATTCTGCCAATAAATCAATTACACAAACTTTGTAGGTCGGAGGTGGAATTTGATTCTCTGTGACAGTGTCTGGAAAGCAGCTAGCCCTACTGCCAAAGAGGCAGACAGCCTAAAAGAGAGAATCATACAGGCAAGTAACACCTTTAGGTTTTCCTCCTCTTGCACCTTTAGGTTTTCCTCCTGTCTCCTTTGCTGGGCCATTTGCCCAGATTAAAAGTACATGGTATACAGCATCAAATACTACCAAATCTTACTCTCTTGTTCTTATTACAGCCTTGATCTTCAAGACTAAAGATAAATTTAGGCTAATTTTCTATATATTTAGTGCTGTACAATGAATCTCTTGATATAACTTGTCATGTCAGAAGAAATCCTCATAAAATACATGCCTGCTTCTTGAGCTGAATATATTTTCCCTTCAGTGTACTTTCACAATGAGTATGCTGAGGATTAAATGAGTTTCTGATCACTCAGGGCAAGGTCAGTGAGACCATCATTGCTGTCCCAAGCAGAATAATGGCCCCATCAATAACATTTAGATCAGGGTTAATAAGTGGAAGATAATGAGGGGAAATGGGAGGTCACATTGAAACACACTGCAAACTTCTTGGCTTATACAGATGTTCTGCAGCAGGGCTTGTTATTTCTATTTTGTCCATAGAACAAATCTGGGTTTTACGCATTTAAACTGATTCAGTCTTCATCAGATGTTCATTTTCCTGTCAGCTTCAGGGAAATAAGGGCCAAATCCTGCTGTGTAATTGAGTTCCTGTAGCTCAGAAAAGAAACAAAGCAAAACAAAGCAAGGGCAGAAGTGACTGAAGAATATTGTCCTACAGCAACAGATAGCTTTGTCCCAAATTTCCTTGGTTAGGAACAATGAGATAAGAATGCCTAGATTTAGTCTTTTTCAGCATTGCACCAGCACAGTTAGCTCAGATTCAAGGGGTCCAGCTCATCCTCCAGCGCATGCAAGAGAGAATCATGGCAGAGATATCATCCTCTGGCCCTTCCCTTTGTATAGCCTAAAACCTACCACCTCTCTTCTCCCTAGATACATGGTTGGAAAAAACCATCAGATTGTGTTGACTTCTATATGCTCTCCAAAAAAAATTTCTCCTCCTTGCCAGAAACAAGTAAATTCCTAGATCTTACACTGGGAAGAAGTAAGAAACTGCGTAAGCTGAATGCCACCCTTAAGTTCTCATTCAGTCCTTGGGCCTTGCAGGCAAGACTAGTAGCTGTAACTACAATTTTTATAGCCTTAAGATGGATTGAAATGTTATAATACATTATAGTCTGTGCTTGCACTAAAACTTCCAATAAAACATTTATTTTCCAAGCGTTGCAGCTGTTTAGCCTCTGAATGCTAAAATACTTAATCTAACACAAATTACTGGCTGACTAGGCTTTAATGGTCTAATTAAATCCTCCAAGAAACTCACCTGCAGCATTTCTCTGGGCCCCACTCACCCCCAGCTTTGTGGTATAATTTGTGGTTTGCCCTCTCCCAGCATGGGTAACTGAGCAGAGTAACTGTGTGTCTCCCAGTATGTGTAACTGTCTGGCGGAGCAGCAGTCCCACCTCCTGGGCAAGGAAGCCCCATGTGAAGGTACCTACAGACACAGAGCTCTGCCAAAGCCTCCAATCCTGCTAAGGATTCCCAAGCAGGCTTGGGAGATGTGGCAGCTTCCTTTCTTGAGTGACTACACAGTCAGGAAGGACAAAAAAAAGATAATTTGGTAAAACTTAGGTCACTACGCAGCAAAGAGAGAACTGCTATCAGGAGCCTTCTCATCTCTAATTTCAGAGGATGTTTGATTTCTCCAACTCTACTCCTACACATCTTGTCAGCAAGGTTTGGATATAAAAAGAGGAAAAATATATACCAGCACTTGATAACAGTGTTCTTTAGTGCATAGCATAACAGGGCAGAATTCATTAACATACCCCCATGCTGATCCCTAGCTTGGTTTTACTTTGTTGTCTGTAGCAGCTGACCATGCTGCTTTATTCTGAGCAATGTGATTGTGCTGCAGTCTGGCCCTGTGGCTAACGTTGAGTCAGAGATACATGTTCAGAAGTAGCTTCACTTAGGCAGGTTACTCTCAGGGCTGCACTGTGGATTTCATACTTTCCATTCCCAGCGTTAGCAGTGAGCTCCCAGGGACACACATTGCCTGGCACTGCAGAGACGGCACAAGGCAAATCCGCAGCCTGATGAGCCAAACACCAAAGCTTCACGAAAAGAAGCAAGGGCTCTCTGGCATTAGGGGCCCAGAGCAGAAACCCTGCACTGGCAGCTGATTTACAGCTGTGGAGGAGGTATGAGGCCGAGGGAATCAGTAAATGCAAAGAAAAGAGCATTATCTTCTCCTTACTCATACATATTCACACACATATCCACAGTTCTGCATCAGTGCAAATGAGCAGTACCTCTGAGGAAAAGTTTTATTGTATGGTTACATATACCATATAGCATATGGTTTGTATATACATATATGGGTATAATTTAATTCTTTCTAGAATTATCTGTGGTTTAGCTGAGCATCTTTCCTGGTATCTTCAATTTGACCTAAACCCATTTGGTTAAGAGATGACCAGTGTTTTACTTGCTTGAATATCTTCTGGCTAGCCTTTCTGCTTCTCTTAGATCTCACTAATTCATATGACTTACTACACCCATTCTTTAGCTAAAAACTTCACCTTCTAATGCATATATCAATTTTCTGTATTATATAAAACTTCATGATGCTTTTTCAGTGAGAGGGAGGGCACCAGAGACTGATAACAGATAGAAGCACCCAGTGCATTTTCCATATTTGCCTGTGGTAAAATTCTCTTTTGTAGGAAAGAAAGATCCACATAATTCTCTCAATAAGTAACAAATTAAAATAGCAAATATTTCAAAACTAAACAAGCTAGGGAGAGAGATCCATATCAAACAAGGTAAGTGTTAGTGCAGCAATATATTTGTCAAGAAAAAATTCATGTCTAAGTCCACGCAGACCTGGCCACCAGTATGTTATTTAGGGAGCCACATTTTAAAGAGACGGTCTCTTCCAAAAACAGCCTACAAAGCTGCTCCAAACCTCAATATCCTCTACCTTACTGCTGAGGTGCAATGAAACACAGCAGCAGAGACTTCACATACGTGTTCCCAGTAGATCCCTATGTGGAAGACACACTGGACAATCCAGACTTGGCAGGTCTTTGGAAAGACCTCAATTGCTGTTGAAAATATTTTCCTTTTTTTTTCCAAAAGGGAAAGAAAAGAATTTCAGTTTATAGTTTTACTTGTTGTCTAAAGAAATTTCTCATAAAAACATAATGGCAGGGTTGGTCAGATTACATGCTCTCTTTATGAAAAAATACACTCTTGATTACACTGTATCACACGCTTTATCTTAAAAACACGCAAACACCAAAAGATACTCCAACAGTGAGTATCATATGTTCTTCCACTTTCTTTTTTTTTTAAACAATCTGCTATTTTAGTATTGCTAAAGGATTATATCCCCACCCCGATCCCACTCAGCTCTGAGACTCCCCGCTGCTCAAAGGAAAGGTCACCGTGCAATCTGCTCCTCTATTCCATTTCATTCCAAAAGCGGTTTTCCCTCAAAAAAGGTTTCTCAAACACATGCTCTCACTCCTCAATTTGCATGGTTCTCGCACTGCATCATCTTTGGCCATACACTAGGCTTATTCAGATCATCAATGGACCTTTCAAACAGTCATCTCCTTCCTCTTTCCCACACGAGTTTCCTGAATTAGAATGACAGCTTGCTTGCCCCCGGGGAAATTAAACTGTCCATCCAAATCCTGTAGAGCTGTGAGAGGCCACTTCTCCACCAGCTCTCTCCCCAATGCTGTCTACACAGTTGGAATCTACCCTCAGAAGAGAGAGAAGAGCAATCAATAGTGTCTCTAAAGAAGATGCCATCAGCAGCACGGTAGCACTTAACCACTGCAGCGAACCACACGCTCCTGATTAAGATGCCCGGGCAGGGGCCGATTGATTTGCCTGTCTGCACAGCATATTAACCACAAGCCTGCAGATAAGCAGCTTTTTTTTTTCCTCCTCCCTTCCCTGCACTTCTCCTCCCCAGCAAAGAGGGAGGATATTTGTGAACACGGCGCTGAAATCCTCAGGTTGGCAGAAGCAAAGCCGAGAGCTGATAACTGCCTGTGAACTCAGCTCCTGCAGTAACGAAGCGCCTGGCTGGGGCTCCCAGCAATGCGTAAGGAGAAGATAAAAACGGATAAAAAAGTGGATCACACTTAGTGCGTCTCCCTGGAGACCAGAGCAATGCCCTCCGTGCGCTGCATCCTCCAGGGCTGTGTTCAGTCCACTTTCAAGTGCCTTGAGCAATTCCTCGGGAGACTACTGTAGAGCCCAGCAGACATCACTGTTGGCAACAATGTGGGGTTTTTTTTCCTCACACTGCTATTCATTCTGATCTTCCCTTTCGGAGTTTTCATGCTCTTACTATTCCACATAAGAGCCACTTCACTGGATAACTCAAAACCTTTCTTTTCTTACATTCCTTGCTGGCATTTGCAGTCTCAGACATTTACTACAGGAATGATTCTTGTAGCCATTAGCTCTTTTCTAAACACTGCCACTGTATCATTAGCGCCATACAAATATAATCTCTAAGCAATTCAAGCTTGCTAATTCTGCAGCAATTTCAAGAAGAAATAGGAATGGAAGGCATGGGAAGGTTAGGAAAAGCAGTAACAAAAGTAAAGGGCTGGTGAGAGAATTCATGACACACAGTGCTGAAGATAAGAGAGCCTGTTAAAGAGTCTTATCTGGGAAAGACACTATTTAATTCTGGGAAGATCGTACACATTCCCTGTTGGCATGCAGAAAGCTCCAGAATGGTTACCATTTATTCAGGGGAGTCGGCTTTTTCACAGCTTTGCCTAAAGACATGAATGTTTCCTTAAAAGTCAGTGTATACAACTTACTTAAGGCCTTGCCTAAGAATCAGCCAAAGTAAAACTCTGCCCAGAGGAGACAGGAAGGGGCCAATGGATCAAACAGCAGCTGGACCCCATTTGCCCAGACTGGCTGATGCTCCCATCACCTATGAGGAAAAACCAAGGAAAGAGAAACAGTAGTTTTGGAGCAGCAATCAATACACCCCCCTCATCAGTCCCTCACCAGAGCCATTAACCTGACTCTCCAGAGCTCTTTCCAGCATATGTTTGTTTTCTTCTTTCTTTTCCTGACGATAGGAGAAGTTTAGCTACATTTTGACCCCTCATCCTTCTGGGAGGCACAAATCAATTTTGCTGGCATCAGAAGCATCTTCATCTTCAAGGATATTTTTTTCATAGATTTTTATTTCATATTTGATTACATCTTTTGGATACTCAAAAGAAAGCTGAGTATTCTACTGTAATCACCTCTACCTAAGGTACCTGTGGGGTCACAGTTTGCCTTCACGCAAATAACCAGTGCACCACTTAAAACCACTTGCAATTCTCACAGAAGTGCTTATGCAAAATCTAGGCTAAACGTGTGTGTGTGTGTGTATATATATATATGCATATGTATCGTGTCCTCTGTGCCCTCTCCTCCTTGCCTAACTGTCTCAGCATTAAGTCTCTCTAAATCAGCCAGCAACATCACACAGAGACCACCAATGCGACTCCCCACTCGCTTTATATTTTGACACTACAGCTTGCCAGGAATTTTTATCTCTGGGAGAACATTTCAGATTGTTTCCTTCCCTGCATCAGCTTTTTTGTCTTCTTACAGGATAACTCTGCTTTTTTTTTTTCCGTTTGTGGGCTGGTGAGATACATATCTATAAAGGTGACAGCTTCTGTGTGTACATAGCTCCTTTTAAATTTACTTGCTGTCTTCATGCCTAGGAAATGCCTTCATGGCCAGTCATCTTAGCTGCCTCATAAAAGTTTGCTTTTGTAGTTCTGCAAAGACAATTGTAGGAGATGAATATGGTCTATGTGACATCTCAATCTCTCTCCCCTCCAGCAGTTGGTTTTTTTTTTTCCTTCCTTGCTCTTGCAGTATCTCAAAGAATATAAAGAAGTTTCCAAATGACAATATTTAGGTTTATTTTAATTCTCTTTGCACTTGGAAAACAAAAAAGGTGCAGATGCTTTCTTGTTATTTCCCAGTCCTTCATGTGGTGTCCTGTGTATCCAGATTTGACAACATCTGCAGGCTCTTTACTAAAAGGTTGTTTTAATCCCTTGGATCACCAGTATGTCTGAGGAAAAACCAACTTCATATTACAGCACTTCACTTGACATTGTTTCAGCTCTTTCCAACTAAATATATTAGTGTTCATTATTACCCTTTTTGTCCTCTGCTCCTTCACCCACACTTCAATCCAGAACTCCATAGCCTTGAGCTCATACATATGGTTAATTCATGTTTGTAATAGACTTTTTCAGGTCAGCAATTAGGGAAAATGCAAAGGAAAATAATGTCATTGATTTCTGCAAGCTGTAATATTATCTAAATTTCAGAGGCAGGGACACATCTCTAAAGCCAGTACTACTGGAATATTAAAAAGCAGTCTGTATAATTATACCCTTGGGTACAGTCCCATATCTCAACCGCCAGGTGGCAATTTCATTGCATTATATGTTCCATTAGGCAGGCAATAGCCTAAATGGTCTGGAAAGACGAATGTATTTTCAGCTGATGTAGTCTGAGAAGGACTGAGAGATTCTAGTGGCAGGCAGGAAGAACTTCATGGGAGAGGACAGCTGATCTCTTCACTCAAGTTGAACAGGTTTTTTGCTTCGTAGCTATTTTAGTGTTCACTCAGAGAAGACCCTTAGCTTCTGAACCTGAGAACTAGTATTTTCATAAAATCTGAATTCTGACCTCACTGAGGTTAAAACCTAACTTAGCTTCCATTCAGTCAGGATACTGATCAAGATGAGGATGTGAAGATAAATATGAATTGAGACCTTTATCAGGCTTTTCCCAAACAAAATCACACCTGACTTTTTTGGATTATACTGGTTTTGAAATGAGTGAATTAATTACTCCAATCTTAACTTTTTTGATGTATTCTCTGAAGTCTCAGACATCTCTTTTCACTGTGATCACCAGTGATATCTTTCTTGATCTTCTCTTCTCCTCAGCTGATCTTCTGGCTCTGAATAATATTCTAGCTGAATAAGAGAGAGAATTCATCCCTTTCACAAGATAAAGAGGGCAAGTACAACTCTTTCTTCCTCTAAATCATGAATTTCTGATCTTTACACACAACATAACAAAACGACTCACAACCTTGCTCAAGCAAGCTTAAACGGCAACAATTAGCTGTATATCAAGCTACAGGCCTCACTACTTTGAGCCTGTTTCCAAAGGCAGAAGGACACAAACCTCAATTCATTTTAACTTTGCTTCAAACTCACTAATGCTGTTGAGGTAAGAAGCTTAGGTTTACTTAAGATTAGTCATTTATTTTATCTATAAAAGATACTGATTATTAATCTACTTTTGAATTGTTTCACATAGCATCTAAAAAAAAACCTGTTTTTGATGCCTGAAAGAAGAGGTTGTAAAGTTTTAGAATACAAAATCAAGCTCAAATTTCTAAATATAATAATATAATAAAGGTAAAGTCTTTACTTTGTCTTACATTCAACTTTCAAATTCTCCAATTCTCTGGAAGGCAATAAGTAACATATCTATTTCTTGTCAGTATTTTTATTCAGTATTACAAAGCTGACATCAATATAGTAGCCATAGAAGAAGTTCCAGCCCTGGGACTCAAACCCTTATCCCACTTCCTTCCATAGCGGAGATGGTGCTATATAACCCTCTCCCATCTCCACAGGTCTCCCATCTTTCCTAGACTGTCACTCTCCAGTCTGGGATAATGTGCCGCATGTTGACCTTTCTCATGCCAGGCCCAAGCCTGAACACATTGGACTTCCCAAGTCTGTGACATTTACCAGCTGAAGCAAACTTCCCAGAACTGACACTTTCAAATGTAGCTGAAAAATGAATTTCCACTGTTCGTGTAGCTGCTTAACATCCTTCTTCTGGGATTTTACAACACAGTTAAATCTTTGGCTCTCCAAAGTCCTGGAGGAAATTTTGATGGAAATGCTTTACACCTACAGATTAAAGTGAACACGTTTCTTTTCAAATCTCTTTTTGGAACAGAAGAAAAGATGTATTTGTGTGACAAGGCTATTTTCAACCCATCGCAATTAAAGATGAGTCATTCTCCATTTCCTGAAGTGCTCCTGATCAAGGCTGTCAAGCAGGAAAATCACCTGGAAAGTTCCCTCTGGTAGCACATCCTCTGGAGCTGAAGTGTCAAATGGAGCCCAGGTTTTCAAAACAGAGGAGTGAAGCAGAGAGAGAGAGAGAGAGAGCAGACAGACACGACTTTGATGGAGGAGCAATAATGGCTCCTTTTCCTGCCAGAGTATCAGCTTGGGTGATCATTTCAGGAGCTACAGACATAATTTCAAGAGCTTCTAAAGAGATTGTTGTTCAATTATAGCAATGACATTGTGGCCACTCCATTTCTGACTAGCCCACTAGCAGAGACAATTCTGGTCGACAAGTAGTAAACACATGAATGATGGGCAGAATCACAGATCTAGCAGGGCAAGCCAATGTGAGAGCCCGGAGCAGGTAAACAGTGAAAATTAAACTGTGTCACATTAAAGATCCCTTCTGTATAAATAAGGAACTTTGCAGCTGACCAGTGTCAACTACAGTTTATAGCCACTTCCCTCTCTTCCACAGGCATTTCACAACCTAGAAGGATGGAGTATCTAGCAAGCAGACCAGCAATTTGGAAAACTTACTCTTGAGACAGCTGCTTAAAACAGCTGATATCAGACTCATTTAAAACAGCGCCTTTAGCAGCAACAACATTATAAATTCCTTTAATTTCATGCATGTGGCATTAACTCTGTCACACTCTAAATGTTCTCCACTCATCACTGGAGGACAACCACTTCCATCCTTCTACAGCCAGACTTTGAGACTGACACCTGTATAAGAGTCCATATGCAGCTGGCACGCACAGCCAGTGAGCAAGGGAAAGACTAGATTCCAGTCATTAATTGGCAGGCATTTGCCAAAGGATATACTATATTTGTTCTACCTCCTAATCAGCAATGTGCCAGTCACTATTCACAAAATAAAATAGGGACGTCTGCTCACGTTATTGTGCAAGAAGATTTTAGCACTGGTATAAGGAATACTCTTTAACTACATATGAACTACAAATGGACTCCACCTACCTCAATCAGATCTCACAGACAAATCCTGATATATAAATGACAGCTCCCTGACTTCAAACCACTTTGACTCTAAGTGACTTTATCCTTTTCCACCAACTCTGCTCTCACTATTTTGTCTTCTAGGAATATTATGAAATGCTTATACAGGAATGCTGAGTACCATATTTCATACTGGAGTACAAAGTACATTTTGGAGTGCAAAATGGAGTATATTTTTCTCCTACCTTATGAAAAGAAAGTTGCCTTCCAAAGATATTCTAAAGGCATATCTTATTCATTTACTACAATAGAAATTAATGGTAACATAATTTGAAAGAGATATGTGCAATATACTATATATACTATGCACTTCAGTAAATATATATATACCGTGTATTCTACAAATATATGCTATAAATATATATATATGCTATATCTATATATATACACACATATACATATATACTATTTACTACACAGAGGGACAGTTGAGAGTTTGTGTCAGTCCGCATGATTTCAAAACATATTTTAACACATCCAGTCATGCCTCTGCATTACCATCATCACCAAATTCCCTCATGAAAGAGAATTGCTGCTAAAAGAAAATAATCTTCAGGCATGGAAATCATCTGCAGCAAGGGAGAACATGCTACAGAAGCATAGAAAGTTTTGTACAAATACTGAAATCATTACAGAGCAAAGAGGCAGTTCTTTTACCAATTTTCACCTTTTAAGTGCAGA
>JAUBOD010000158.1:965970-993674 GCA_032353885.1 Nothura maculosa
AAGTTTTGTACAAATACTGAAATCATTACAGAGCAAAGAGGCAGTTCTTTTACCAATTTTCACCTTTTAAGTGCAGACACCAGGGAATTTCAGTACACCGCTGACATTTCAGATATTGCAGGACGACCCCCTCAGTACTGTTGTGTGTAACAGAAGATGAGTTCTTCAGACAGAGCAGTGCTCTCACTCAAACACTCTGGTGCTTTATAATAAACATAACCAGCATTAAAGCCCAGTGGGTTTCAATGGCACAGGGTGGAGTCTTCAGGGCACAACAAAACAAACTGTGTATATTCTAGCTGCTAACAGGAGGACTCTATACTATCCACAGATGAAACACATCTGCTGATTCATCTTCCCGAACAGCCATGTTTCCAGAAATGCTTTTCATATAATCCGAGGCTTTCTGAGTTGCAAGACAGACACTGAACTTTTTTGGATATCTGTTCTCTACCTGTTTTAGAAGAAACCTTCTGCATTTTCCTTGCTAAAACAGCAAGTTTTAGCATTATCCGACTCATATAAGTCTAGTCTTTAGAAAGCAAATTTCAACCCAACAAGTAGGACCTGAGCTGCTGCAATTCTTTCCTTGGCAGGAAGAGCCCCTTATTGCTTCATCTTGTCATGGACAGCAGGTGTATTTTGTTCTGCACATTTACTTTGCTTTCTAGGATTAAAACCAGGAGAGCAGAAATATAGCCAAATTTAATAACTATTTAACACTCTTATGACTATGTTCTAGGCTATTCTGGACTATGTTCTGGCCTATGGAAAATTCAGTTTCCTATGATATGCATTTTTGATTAAGATTTTTTCAACCTCATTACTTTCATCAGCAAAGTGCATCAAATCATCTACAATAACTCATATTTATGACTTGAGAATAGTTCACTAATAAGAACAAAAAAGAAACATTCTACAATATTTATAAAAGGATATTTGTAAAGGTTGCTAACAGTTGTATAATCATTCCCAAACCTAATAAACAACATTCACTGGGCATTACTCAGTATTTTTTAAATAGAATTACTTTTACTGATGTTTGTTGGCCCTGTGAAATTTCCAGAAAATTGGATGTTTCCATTCCATACCAATTTCCAAAAGCCGTAAGACTGTGATTTATCCTTTGGTTTATCCTTTTACCATGGCAAGTACTCAGCTAAGAACTCTTTCTTCTTCAAGTGTTGGGTTTGTTTGTCTGTTTGTTTGTTTTTCCTATTGCCTGGTCTTAGCATTTCTTTTGTGTGTCTCACTTCAAAAAGTTGTTTCCCTTAGGAGCTAGACCATAATCTGGGGCTAAAACACTCAAAGCTGCCAAAATTGATTTCTTCATTTTTCCTCATTCAGAGCTCGCTCTCTACCTTTTACACCGGCCTTTCTACTTGACATTTACTCACACTTTTTGGTGCTGCAAGCTCACATTGCACGATGTTTTGATTTTCTGGGATCTCACTTATGAGTTCCCTTAAATAATCACTGACTGGATGGTTATAGTCTCCCTTATGATTCATGAATGTCACATCATCTGTCAAGGTATTGGCAACTTTGCATTTCTGTAACGAAGTGCTAAGTGATTGTAGGCAAGGGTGAAATGGGCTATGAAAATGTTTTTATTACCAACGTGTAGCTGTCTTTGGCATGCTTCAAAGATGTACAGACTATTTCATCATCACCATAATGAACCCTGGCACTTGCAGTGAGGGACAGCAGTAGAAGAATTTACTGGGATCAGTGACCGTAGTGGGAAAAGTCTGTTCTTTGGCCAAAATTGCCACAAGGAGAATTCTAGAATGATTTAGTAATCTGGCATTTAGTGGAGTTCACTGATTTCATGACTAAATTCACCTGCTCATTCTGACCACGTATGGCATGGAAAGAGAAGATAGATTTTAATACTGTCATTTCCAAAATAATCAGGGATAGGACCATTTCATGAAAAGTTTTGAGATGCCCCATAAATACTCTTTGCCTTCCCTTATGAAAATGACCAGATTGTTGAAATAATAATAGATGTTATCACCAGGCTTATCTCTCGTGCAAAAATATACAATTAGTTTTGTCATCAAAAAGCAAGTAACTAGGCACTAGGGGCTGTGACAGCTTCTTAAAGTTCTTTCTGGAGAAATCTCTCTTATCTTACTCTTGGTCTAGCCATGGGGTTCTGTTTGTGCTCCTAGTTAGTTCTGCTGGCACTTTTTCACCTTACTTTTCACTCGGTTTTGCAGTCAAATGACACATAACTACGTGGGAAAAAAGATTCTAAAATAAAATGCTAAACATGATTTCCTATTTACAGCGTGATTATCTCAAAAGGACTTGATTTCAATTCCTTACCCTGAAACTCATAATGTATCTTAATATTTCTTTGTGTGCAATATACAGTAGCCATTGAATAGAAGAATATCTGTCTTGTTCA
The DNA here is from genome assembly GCA_032353885.1 of Nothura maculosa. NCBI lineage: Eukaryota > Metazoa > Chordata > Aves > Tinamiformes > Tinamidae > Nothura > Nothura maculosa. The sequence goes on from JAUBOD010000158.1 coordinate 968,387, forward strand.
AACTCTTGTCAAATTTGTTCTTCTGACAAATTCTTTTTTGAAAGAAAAAGCACTGTGATGCTCTAAGTGCATCAAGTTGTAAATTGTCATAAAGGTAAATGCCCAGGCTTGCAATGGAAAGCATTATTATGCCATCTTACCAATATAAATATTTAGCCCCTTTCTCTCAAAAAGAACTGCACTGTTATTTTCATTATTTCAATTTTTAAAAGCTCTTTGACAACAGAAATCCAGTTCTTTATGAGTCAAAACTTTTTTTCCCAGCACATTCAAGAGATTCCACTTTTTAACTGCAGGCACTCTTATGTCAGCTCTACAGTACCTCAGACTGGTCAAAGGATCAGCATTGACTTTTTCTTCTTTCGCTATTTCAGAGATATTAATAACCCACTCACCTCTCAAATCCCTCCAGAAGGGGAGGTTCGTGGGTGAAATTCAGTCTCAAAACAGAACGCCTGCAGAAATACTTCTATGCATCTTAGATCCTTTGCAGGTGAAGTCGTCCTTTTTCTCCTTCAAGTAGCTGGGAGCTGCAGGACTGGGCCCTAAGAAGGCAGAACACAAAAATATAATTGCTTATGTTGCTTCTCTATTCTCTGTGCCCAATTAAGTCATTAAAAATATTCTTTCTTTTGACTGAAGTGCATCAAAGAGCCCACCCATATCAAAATGCTCACAAGACTTCCCTTCACATTTGCAAGTGCTTGTTTTGTAAGAAAACATGGTAGAACATTTAATATGGTCATCAACCACTTAAACTCATGTGTATAACCTAAGCAACCAACAAATAGGGCCTGTTTGAAGCAGTTCTAAGGTGCCGTGTTCAAACAGATGGCACTGGAATCTGCAAGTAGCTACACAGTTTTAAGGGTCTCGTTTGATTCTCAAGCACATTTTACTCCAAACAACTTTTCTTGCATCCAGACCTCTATAATTATGTGTATGATGTACCTAACTGAAGCAAGCCTTGGGGTATAGAAAAATATCATTTTACAGAACCATCTTAGTGCTTGATCTGTGAGTAACTGCTGAATGTAGTCATTCTCTTGACTGTTACCTTTTTTTGTTTTAATCTGACTACTCCTGGAGTTTTTTGCCACTGTTGTATTCCTAGCGTCCATGGGGATGCCAACAAAAAAGAGTTGGGACATCACAGAACTGCACAGGTCCTCACAAGTGGTGTTCAGACCTGCTACGTGCCACCTCTTTTGGGGGATGGACCTAACAGATGGGACAGGATTTACAACTATGGCTAATAACAGATCTAATTTCAGATTGAGTTGAATTTCTCTACTTCTCTATAGCAGTCTACTAACCCAGTTTAGAAAATCAATGTCAGGAAATCCCCATTCATTTATTTTCAATTAAAAGATCAGCTGAACTATCAAACAGTAACTATAACTGTAGAAAATGACCTTGCAGTCATTCATTTCACTAACAAGACTGCTATGTCATTATGTCTAGGGCTTCAAAATGCACTTAGTGCAGGACACGCTCTCCACTAGCAAAGCAAAATTATTCAGATTATTTCCCACCTCTCACCCCAAACAGCAGGAGGATCCATCCTGCCTCCTCTCCCACTCCACCAGCACCTGCAGGGCCACTCTTCACCCTCAACCTAACCAAGCTGTTCTGTCACCATTAGGAGCAGGAATTTCCCTGGGGAAAAGGCTTCTCTTTACATCTCCACCTCCTCAACAGGCTGCCCATCATTATCAGCAGCTAGGGAAACACTCTGAGGGATTCAAACTCTCCCCACCTTGGCATCCCCTGGGACATGCTGCCTTAGCATGCCAGCTTAAGAGCATTTCCTCTCGTTTGGAGTTTTTTCCCCCCTTTTTCTCAACAAATATCCTTTAGCTTTTCTCTCCCTCACAGACAATATCCTCTCTTATTTTTCTTGAAACAGTTTGTCTCCCGCAACCCTCACCAAGGCTGTTTCCTCTGGCTAAGAGATGACTCACACCTCGCAGACACCTGCAGCAATGGCAGGTCTCCCTTAGCTATGCCACTTTGAAGCTAGTATTTTCCCTAGAAACTCCTTTTTCTTTCCCTATCCTTTGCATATCTTTAGCACGAAACAGTACAGCATGAAACAGGCTTGAGGAGGTTTCATTGCAAAGATGAATAAGGATCTGTGGCCTTGTCATTTCTCTTCTTTCAAACTCATAACAGGACAAGCTGCAGCAAACATTGTGGCAAGTATCATACTGCATATAACTTTATATTTCCCACTAGCTCCTAATCCTGAGAAGCTTATGCTTAATTCAAAAGTGTAAAGAGACTGGAAATCTCAAAAACTTTAGCTAACACACACAGGTATGCAAATACAACTACTATACCTTATTAAATTCTGAGGTATCTTTAAAAAAAAAAAAAAAGGCTTAAATTCAACCATATCTAAAGATTTACAGAAGATACTTTGTACAATTGGCCACAAAGCTGGAGACTCTTCCCTTTTTGAGGTCTCATGTTATTTTTTTTTCAGCTTATCAGCCCCATGAGGGGGTTCTGGTTCTGCTAGAATAGTTGTTATTATTCTATTATTACACAATTAAAATAGACTTGTAAACTATAAAATGAACAATTCAGAGACTATCCTGAACATACACTGATTTAATGGCATCTATTAACATTAACAGCTAGTTGGGATAAAACAGCAGAGAAAACAAAACAAAAAATAAAATAAAAAAAAATGTAGTCTTATTAGCCCATGGGCTGCAGACGCACAACACCTATCATACATTGTCCTACAGGATTTCTTCAATTTTATTTCTTACTTTAGCAAATAAATTGCTATTACAGACTCATATACAAAAAAAAAGCAGTAACTGATGCCGACACTTCCAAAGCACATGTTTTTCTCAGGAAAAAAAAACATTACAAAGTATTAAGTGTATTATTGCTGGGAGCCATTTTACCTTGCCTCATGAATTACTTAAGGGTTCCAGTATTTCACCACTAGAGAGAAAATCTCAAAGCAAGATATAAACACTGATTAGTGACAGAAGAATATATTTTTTCATCTGAACACTTATAAGCTTCATTTTAAAAGTAACTGCAATGCTGCAACAACCATTTGGGAATTTTCAGATGGAAGAAAATAGGTAAGTTTAAAAGTTTTGCAACAAGAGGCAACTTTAAATCAAGCCATGCTGCAAATAATGAAAATGGGTCAAGTTTCAGAAACATTATATGAACTGATGGTAGAAGCATCTACCATAAAATTGGCATTATTGGCATGGGAATCAAATCCATGCTGATTCACACCTAAGAGTTTAAATTTTATGTCTTGGCTACTTGGTATTTAACTTTCAATTAATAATTTGATGCATCTAATTCCTATACAGGCAAAAAGCTCTTAAAAGAAACAAATACATGTTTTCTATTTTATCACAGAGTTTTCATGATATAAGCCATATTTTTGTTTCTTTAGCATCTCTACAATTTTCTTTGAAATATACATCCTTTTTACAAGAAGTAGTTAATATTCTCTATTACACAGAATTTATCAGCCTGTTCAACTACGTCAATTAAAAACACCAAAATGTAGGTTTTTAGATTCTGCCATAGCTTTTAAAGAGGACAAGCACCATGACCAGCTTTCTGAATGAAATGAAAAGTGGCTGTCACATCCTAGAGCTAAAATAAGACTGAGAATAAATTTCAGGCACAGAAAAAAAGAAATCCAAGGATTGTTTTTACTGATGATGCTCCAGGTCATACAAACAAGTATCTACTGGCGCAGCACATCTCTCCTACATCCCATGAGAGGCAGTTCGTGTGTGACCAGAGAGCTTTCAGAAACAGATTTTAGAGTTAGGATAAGCAAACATCCATATTCCACACAGCTGCAATAGTTCCTGTCCCCAGAGGTAAACAGACTTCATTTTTATGAGGCTTCTATAAAACAAAGCATTTAAGAGCCTAACAGATATCCTATCACCGCAAACGTTGCCTGCATTTCAAAGCAATACAGCAACTTCTCCAAGAAAACTACCAGAGACTTAATGACCCTCTCTCTTACTGTCATGACAGCTGTCACAGGAAAAATCAACATGCATCTCTGCCACTGGAATACATCAGTCATATACCTAATATACCTTACATACCAGCTTATATACCTTATATATCTAATAATATGGATATACTCGGGGAATTACTAGCTGCATACATAGTCACTTGCAGCTTGGACAGTGTGCACAGCATGTTCCCTATGGCTTCAATGTGGAAAACTTCCCTTCTTTTCTCTCTCTGTCCTTCCATTGCTGAGCAAAAATAATCACTGCAGAGGATCTGACAGCAAGTGATTAATGCAAGGAAGGGCAGCCTGTCCTACATTAATCTGTAGCTAATACATTCACTTATGCTGGTCTGCTTGCTTTGAGCAAATGAGCCTGAGCGATGTTTGCGAGGACAACCCAAGACAAAAACAGGCACCCATTTCTAGCCAAAAAGAGGAAGGCCACTCCATACTCCATCACAATCTCCAGAGACATCACAGCACAATGTTACCTTACTACACCAGCACAACAGGAGGAGGTGACAGGGCCCACACAGAATGAAACCTGGTTCTAACTGCCTTGCCACAAGCTCCAATGTAAGCCTCAGTGTAACCTTCCATGGTGAAGAGCATGCACATATATGCTAGTAATATTCATAAAACTCTCTGATATCTTTAAATACAACTATTTCATTCTTTCCAAGTCATGTAATGGTTGCAAATCCTAAAGACAGTAGGTAGAATAAATAGGGAAGAGAGCTGTTATGACTGTGCAATCATTGCGGAACTTCTCTGGGATCTGTTTCCCCAGATTCTACTTAATTGAGACCAGGGTCACACTCTAAGATCAAATTAATAAAAGATAATATACTTAGTTTTCCATATAGACATGTGACTTCTAGCCAAAAGATTAAGTGAAACAATAGCTTGCAAACCCCTGAGTACTAAACCCTTATCTTGGGCCTACTAACAGGCATCACACCAACAGCACTTGTATTCTTCAATCCTGCAATTCCGTTGTCAAAAACAGCTAATGAATGGAAGACTATGCTTGTTCCTCTATTACCTCTCCTTCCTCTGTAGAAACAGGGACTACTGCAGAGTTTTAGTTTTTCAGGTCTACGTTAATAGGATCAAGCCATGAGATACAAGAAAAATCTCTTTTTACTCCCTACTGGACATCTCATCGGGACACTAAACCAATGTAGGAGATTGAATGAGAAGAGAATCAGTTTCTAAAGAACACTGCAAGGCCTTGACAAGGGTGGGGAGTGAAGATGTTTCACCGTGCCCTGCCTGCCACGAGTACCTCCCACACAAACACCCTGACGCTGTCTGCACGGGTAGCCACGCAGGAGCTTGTTGCAGGAAGCAGCTCTACCCCTGGATTCCATTCACTGGCTCTAGCTCTTGCACCTGATTCCACTTCCCACTGCAGGTGTTTTACCTCCTTATACGCCCCCATGCATTTAAACATTCCACTACAGCTCATCTGCCAATGTCCCTCTCCTCACCCAAACTCAACTGATCTGTTGCCAAATGTCTTGTCTTGTATTTGTCCTGACTTACCTTAAAATATAAGCACTTTGGGGCAGGTATTACATCCCTTTCTATGTGTCTAAAATGAGGGTGATTCAATCCCATTCTATAAATGTTTTAGAATAATTACAGCACCAGAAGACGCTTGCCTATCTGAAGTGTCAGGTCAAATAAGCGCAAACATTTTACATTCTAAATATTAGCTACTAGAGTCTTCTACTTGTAACATAATTGAAAGACATTACTGTAATTGGTTAGCAAAGCCACCAAAGTTTCAGCTCAGGCCATTGCAAAATGAAAATGAATGAAGACGCTATGGAAATGACATCTTAATAAGAATAATGAAATTCAACCCCCTAGTGCAAGTGTGATATATAATCCATTACATGGAGATTAGATGAGATATAAATGCCTCAAGGATATGAGATTATAGATCTGACATAAATCATCTGTTTTTGTAATCACAGAATGGGAAACAACAGGCATTTAGATGATGCATAGTGTTTAACTCCAGTATTTTCATGGCAGAGGTAGGAGGGAGGGAGGAGAGTATTTAATGACCTGCATTGCCCAGCAAGGTCTTACTCAGGTATGGGGGGCTTTTGGCTTTTTTTTTCTTCATATTAACCTAGAAATTATTATCAGCATCTGGATCATTTTTATATTAACTCAGTCTGAAACCGAGTATATAAAGATTCAAGCCCCAATTCCACCAGAGTATTAACCTCTTTATAGTGCTGTTGCCTGCCTGTGATAGGAAGCTAAAAATGCTTCCTTTTACCACGTACATGCTCAGAGAGCATTTGCTAATCTTCACAGCATGCTGAAGCACTGCACCAAGGCTGGATGTTCAGGTATGCAGAAAGCTACAAAACATAGTAAAAAAAAGGCATCAAGATTGGAGTCTGAATGAGGAAGATTTGAATCCTGGAAAAAGTTACCACTTCTAGGGAACTTGGGTGAAAAGGCAGGTATGTTCCAGTAAATTCCTTCATAGTTCTGAAGAAATTTGTCCTTTGTTTGAAGTGAAAGTGGTTAACAAGTCTGTTGATCCTCCTATTCATCTAGCAGGAAATCCTCAGCCAAGCTATTTCAGGGGAAATGATTTATCCTGATATTTGTACCATCCCTATCCCTGTAGTGGGGGATGCAACCCTTACTATACCTTGCAACCCAGCAGCATGGTGTGAAAGCCACACAGGGGAACAAAAATTCAAAGAGCAGCAGAAAAACTACTGTGCTTTTGTGGGCACCAGGAACCTTGCAACAGAGCAGGATCCTGAGCCGTGGTGTCACTCTGAAGAGATCTGCCACATTTCCCAAATAATCCAGCAGCAGCAGCCAGGACCCCTTTGCAGTGATCCGTTATGGATATGCACGTGTCAGTTATGGATACGCATGGTCATGATGCAGGGATACCTGGCAGCTGGTGTATTCATGTTAAAGTGCAGCAAGGAACACAAGGCTCATACTGTGCACTCTCCCAAGCTGGCTTTTACTCTGAACAGCCATGCTTGGGGCACGTGTAACCTGCAGCTACTCCGGGTTTACAGAGTGGGCCCTGCATCTGCACGCCAGCACAGTCTGGGGGCGGAGGTGGAAATAAAACAAAAATAAAAAAGGCACCATCACTTCCTGTCGCAGGCAGGCAACAGAGTTACACAGAGGTTAATACTCTGTCTGCACGGGGCTTAGCCAACCCTCATGCTGCAGATATTGTAGAGACAGGGTTGAAAATCAGGAAGGCTGGAACAGCAGCACACTGACCAGGGGCACTACGCCCAGCTGCCTCTATCAGCAGCAATCCCTGCTGACCATTGGGCCAAGAACGACTCCAAAGTGGCTGGCAGGCCACTGGCATCTCCAGGCCACAGCTTAACCCTTCCTTTCATATTCCAGAGTTTATACTATTTGCCTTCTATTCTTGCCTCTGTCACTGAGTCATGCTGTGCAGTCCCCAGGATCTTTTTCACTTTTTCCTCTCAGTTCATTTTTCTGCATTGTCTAATTTAGATTGTTGCTATTTGAGCCAGAAGCTACATCTTGCTGCATGTTTGCAAAATTCCTGGTGTAATGGGAATCCCTTCCCAATAGATAGTGTAGCATCATAAACCATGAAATAAAATACTGTTTCTACAAATCAACCTGCTCATTTGTGATCATTCATATCTGCAAGGAAGAGCTGGCCCCGAACAGTATTACCCGTGCAATTGAATTCCAAATTATACACTGTTTGCATTGAGTATTCACCGCAAACTCCTGACTATCTAACCAGTTAGTTATTGAGTAAATAAGTATAACTGAATACAGGCTGATAATACTCCTCTGGGGCAGAGAAGAACTATTACTGCTTTTCAACATTTTTTAGGTATAACATGACTCAACACCGTACTCTAGCAGCAGTCTCAGTAGAGCTACCTGCCAGCTCCACTCCTGGCTGCTCAAAATTTACTTTGCTATGATATTATCTTACAAACTCTCATGGAAGTAATGCATTATGAGGAAGGAAGATTTCACAGTGTGCAACTGCCTTCAGAAGAAAAATTCTCCTTGGAATGCAGCTTTGTCTAGGTAGTTTAAATGTCAAAAAAAAAAAAAAAAAACCTCTCCATTCCCTCACTCCCTCTCCTCCCTCCAAACACATCAGCTGTTCATTTTCTAAGGTTCTGAAAACTGGTCAGATGAGCAGCAATTGTTGAACACTACAACTGTACCAAATCTATTTTTATATCTTCACCTCATTTCCACACACACCTTCCATTGTAGCTCCATTTGGTACTTCTAGTATATCACATTCAGACAACGTTCTCACTTAAAATACAGAGAGTTCCTTCAAGGAAAGAAAGGATGTGCTCCTTTTGAATCACAGTCTTCTGCCTCTCAGAACTGAAAAGTATTCAAATACTATTTTCCCCCCATCATCCAACTTTTCATCACCACAGCACTGATGTATTTGCTCCAAGCAGACTGCTTCCATACCTCTGTTTCTGCTATTAACCCAACATGCTTTATAACTAGCAATTCTCTAGGCTCTTCAGGCCTATCTTGCATTTAAACAAATCGTTGCATGTATCTGGACACCAATGCTATGCCTCTTGCTCAGCTTCTCAATCCCTTAACTATCTGCTTTGGCAGAGACACGCTCAGTGCTGGAACATGCCCCTATTCAGCAGCATGTCCATGACACAGCATTCTGCTTGAGGTTGATTTAGACTTTCCTGAATACATGGAGGCAATCAGCAGCCTATATAGCCATACACCTACAAATTCTCACCAGTAACTCACAATGGCACTCGGAGTTTCCTTTTTCTGTTGCAAATACCTTGACAGTGCTTCACACTGCTAGTTCAGCTGTTCCTAGTCTTTGACCAGGAGTTTACTTCAGCAAGCTGCTTCCTCCTGGTGCTCATGCAGCCTCCCTGGGGATATTCCAGGCAAAAACACTGGACTAATATATTCCTATAAACTTCAAATCATCAGCAAACTTCTTAAACTTTTGTCATAATTACTATTTGAATATCAAATAAGAACCAATCTTTAAGGGAATCTGCATTTATCTGCATTCAGCACACTAGACTCTTTTTAGATTGAAATTGTTCAATCATAACCCCAAAAGCAGAACTTCAAAACTCTCTAATAGTACAAAAAGATAATGGGTTAGAATAGCAAGATACGTAACAGGGACAAATCTTTTCTCACTTTATCCAATTTCCCAATTATCTGTGTGTAATTAATCATGTTTTAAAAAATATTTTTACTGGCAGTATACATTAATTTTATTATTTTTGATCTTTTCAGGTCTTTAAGTTGATATATTGGCTACACATCTTCAACAGATACCGCTAGATCCTTCCAATTAGAGCATTTTTTGCTTTTGACTCTTCATGACTCTTCATAACCATTTCCACTTTACTTCATCCTTATTAATGATGGTTTGTACCCTTAATATCAACCTCATTATCATTATTCTTACCAAAAATTGTAAAACTGCCTTTTTGTTTTGAGCTGTATATAAATCATTATTTATCTCAATGTCATCTTCACTGAGGAATGGTTGAAGGGTTCTTTTTTGCTGTTGCTTGAGGGTTTGTTTGTTTGATTGATTGATTGTTTTGGTATTCCCTTTTTCTTTAAAAGTTTGAAATCCTCCCCTGGGACACAGCGATATAGTCAAGCCTGTATTACGCTAATCTCAGTCATCCTCAGAGAAGTTCCAGGGGTTTTCAATGCATTTGAAACCACTTAACCTCTTCCCCCTGTCCTTAAACAGGTATGCAGCAAGAAAGCTCAGTGCTGGGTACCACTGAAGAGCCTTGTGGATGGGTTATCGAGCAGTGATATCGTAGTTTGGAAATATCCATTGCTGAGAGGCTAATTTCATTTTTATACTTTACAGGCCGGTCAATAGAACCCTCACAGATATTATTTTGCTTCTTATAAGCTTCTTCCTCAAATTGACTATTAATAGGTCTTTTCACCTATAAGAAATGATCCAATGATAGTGTGCAGCTAATAATGAGACAAGGCCAGTCACCATGCTTAGGGCAATGCAGTGGGAATTGCTGGCTACTCTCCTTATGGCTCATTTCCAGTGCCCTTTAATATTTGAAATTACTTTCAAATCCCCTTCAAAGTTGTTTCTTCCAGTTTTTCTAGAAACTTTTAACTCCAACATGAACACCTCACCACGTGGCAGCAGACCCAGTGCAGTAAGTGTCTGCAGCTGCAGAGTTGCTGGGAACACTGGTAGTGTCTTAAACTGAGCTGTGTATCTTCATCTGTCACTCTAAGCTGCTGAATGACAAGTTGTGCATCTTCATTAACAGCAGCTAAAGACCACAATTTCTGCTCAGTGTAAACCACTGCTGAAGTCCAGAGACTGAAGGACTCTAAGTATTTGCCAACCTTCAAAGCCACCATGAAATCCAACCATGAAAGCCAGGATGAAATCTTGAACTACTCTTATTATTTCTACATGTCATGATCCATTGATATATATAATCTGCCATGATACAGATATATATATTCTCTCATGGCAACAACAATACTAAACTCAAAAATGCAAAGCATGGATGTTTTTACACTGATCCCAGTCAAATCTAACTGTGAAAGTTACTAGCTACCGCTTCTGACCCATGAAAGTCAGACAGACTTCCAATATCCAAGAGAGCAGAAACTTTAGCAATGATTTATCACTATCATGGACTCTAGTGCTCCAGTTTTGCTTTACCATTGAAGCCATCATAATCATCACCAACCTTAACATGCAATTCTTGCAAACACTTCTAACCTTGCATGTGATGTAAAGCACAAATGAAGCAAAACATGCTTTCTTCTACATCACTGTTCAACATTCAGGCAACTATGTCTCCCAAAAGCAGCATATAATTATCACCCTGAATTTAAACCGTTGTTGTTTCTGATCAAAAACAAGGGGAAGGAACATAGCAGTTGCAACAGCACATGACATTGCGGTTTGAATATAGCTTTGCTAGTGATGTTTGCACCTGCCCCTGCTGCCTGCCCTGGGGTTAATGCAGCCAGTGGGGAAGCGGTTAACAAAGACATGAGAATTCAGCACTTGAAAGGTACCGAAATCGCAGGTGGAGCTACAAGGAATTAAATTACACTGACACAGGCACTTTCAATCACCGAAATAGGGAATCTGTCTATAGAATTTATGATTTCTGGGCGAAATAATGAACTATGTATGTATCCTTAAAAATTTGCAGTCCATTTTGTATAAACAGAACATTCTATATCTGTGGGGAAAAAAAGAAATTTTTAAGACTTACGAGACGTACAATTTATACAACTCTCTTTCTATGCATATGACTCATAAACAAAGGCTAGATCGCACCCAAAAAAAGTGATTTGTCAGGAAGAGGTCATTCTGGTTACAAAGTCAGCCACAAAGGAGTACATGAGATCCAGGAATCACTTCCTGAGTGCCAGGAACTGCCATTCCCAGTTTAAAGGGTTGTCTTCCTAAGCTGGGAGTGTGGGCGTTAGTTGCAACAGAAGCAGGTTGATGAAGAAGGGACAGCCCGGCCTCCCTGGACCAAGACAGTTCCCACCATGAGCCACCAGTGAAGGATCCTGCAGGCAGTCTGATCTCTCTTAAATGATCAGTGCTCTCAGTTTTGTTTGGTGGGAGGAACACTAGTATTTTCCAGACTTCTGCTCCTAGCTAGTAAGTCTCTGTCTCTCTGCTTGTAGCTGCTGCATGTGCCTAGCTTGTAAAGCATGTTAACCTACAAGCCATTGTCTGCAAGAAGGTATTTTAAGTGACAGAAGAGCGTGAAGAAATTCTCCCAGCATTAGTCCTGGGAGAAGAAGGCAGGGTGAGCCCCACACCCAGGGAGGACCTACGTCAAGCAGCTGCCTATAGGCCTGAAGTCCGAAGCAGATCCAACACAGAGCTCTGGGGGGAATAAACCACTCAGTGGCTGCATCCCTTCCCACGCGTGATCATTCAGCAGGGCAAACTGACCATACTATCAGCTTGCAAGATCACAGAAAGGCCCTCCTGTTGTGCTATGGGGACCTACTTCATGCCATAAATAAAGAAAAGGAGTATTTCTCTTAGCTACAAGCCATTTTACTACAGTGGAAAAACTAGAATTAAAGAGAGTTCAAGAGTTAAAAAAAAAAGAAAAGCAGCAGTTTCTTCAGGTTGCTCAGCTCTAACACAGAGCAGCAGCTTTATAGAGGCGAGGAACCAAGTAAGTCATTCGGAAACGCCTTGTTTTATAAGCAATATGTCAAAAGATGGGGGAGTGAAGTGAGAGGAGAACCAAGAATAAATCTGATAGTGGTGTGTTTTGCAGAGAAATCATCTGAGGCTCCTGAATTTTCTTCGCTCTTTGAGGGGTGGGCAGTCAAAGCTTCTATCGAACATCCATGTGTGAAAATGGAACAGCAAATGAAATGAAAAGCCCTTCTGGATAATTGTTATAGAACTTAGTAAGACATGTAGGAGAGCGGGGGAAAAAATCAGAGCCAGAGATGTGCCAAGGAAAAAAAAAAAAATGATGATTTTTAAAATACCAGCCTCCTGCGAGCCTTTCTGCTTCCTCCTCCTTGCGTCTTCAAGGGCTCTTGCTTCCCACCATGGACTGTTGCTGCCATCTACTGCCACCTGCACTACTGCAAGCAGAGCTTCCTGCCTGGAGCCTGGCAGTGGAATCAGGAAAGCAAAAGAAAATTTTTGATGATGGAGTAAAACAGATTCAAGGAGAGAAAGAGAAAGAAAAAAGCCCCTCAGTCAAGATTAGAACACTAAGCAGAGCACTGTCCATGGAAGACACAACACAAAAAATAAGTGCAAGCTCTGGGTTGAGAGGGCTACCCGAAAATATTCTCTTTTTCGAGAGCCAAGAAACTCATATCTGGGTCAAGCTTTCTGTCATGCAGCAACCTAAATCTCTCCCCAAGGCCTTACAGGTTGTTAGATTAGGTGACAGCCCCCAGAAGACGATGATCCCTGTTCAGTAACACAGTATTTCTGAGCTGGATCAATTAGGAGTTTGCATTTTATGCAAAAGAATATTTTTAAAAATCCAACACTGCCCCCTTCCCCCAAAATGTACTTTGAATCATAACTTCTCTAAATGACCGAGAAGTGCATAAGATCAAGAGGTTACCGTTACCTTGTTGGACTTAAAAGAGCAGCAAAATAAAAATAATTTTCCCTTACTTGGACTCAGACTTAGCTCACAGAAGAATAAATCTCAATCCAGAGTAAACCATCCCAATTTAATGCAAGGAAACCAAATGGCATTAAAGAAAGTCTAATGGAAGATAGAGCACAAATCAAGTGATGAAGTTACATTTACAATATTCTGTTTGGGAAATGCTAAAGCTGTATTAGCTAATGCAGAATCACATAGTTCAATAACTTGTTGGTACATCCAACACGAAATCCATTTTTTGCTGTCATTTAGATTGCTCTGAACCTTGAGCAATCACAGTGGTGTTCCTAAAGATGAGCCAAGTCTTCCAGTTAAAGCACAGGATTTTGATACCAAACTCCGTTTAATGCCAGGCTGTCATGGGCCTCCTGGATGAACTATGGCAAATTTCTTCAGTTAATTCCTTTTACAGACAACATGCATTAAAAAAGACTGTGGGCCAAACTGGGCCACATTACTGAACCACTCAGAATGTGAAGCCAAATCAGTGCAACCCTGCAAGGAGTCAGGCGTGCAAATAGCTGTGGGAAGACGGGCAAAGTATTAGCAGAGGGATTTTACAGGAAGGGAAGGAAAGTAATTTGGTCCTCTGCCTTTCCTTAACAACATCCTTACTATATGAAAGATCCAAAGAAGAATGCAGATGATTATCCTTAAAATGCATACAATCACACAGAACTAATATAGATGCCTAATAACGAACAAAAATATTACAGAGCAATGAACCAGCAAACACCAATGGATTATCTATCCATAAATTTGCCAAAGAGTTAGTCAGTTACTAATAAATTATCCAAACGGTACCGATGAGGACTCACAGTGTAGACCTGCCTGCACAGTGTGTGTCACCTACAGCCTTCTGGACAGCTTAGGGATTTTTTTTCCCCCATGATCATGGGAGGAAATGTGTAAGTCACCTCCTGCACAGTTTTGAGTTTCTGTCTCTGCTTGCACCTGAGTTCCAAATCAGGCTTTTATGCCTCCAGATAAACCCTGATTTCTTTTCTTTCTAAAATCCTGCAGAAAGAGTTGCAGACAAAAAAAATGTCATTTACGCTCACGTGGAGTCTGCTGCTGCCCGGTGTCAGACCGCTAGACCATCATCACATCAGCCACCAGAAATGAAACCAACCATGGGCCATTGAACCCTGAATGGTGGCAACAAATCAGTGCAGAGCGACTCCCAAACGGGGAGGCCCCCGGCAATTCGCAGTGATAACAGCCCTTGGCCATGAGGAAAGAGGAGGTGCCTGTGGCTGTAATCAAAACATTTAGGGTGTCAACAGGCTCAGAATTTACAAATGGTGTTTTTTACTGGCTCTACCGCTTTTGCTTTATTTGTCAGCTTGTGTTTCTTGCCACTGCATAGAAGTGGATGAATTTGCAAAGGAATGTGGAAGAAAAGAGAAAAAAGTGCCGATGTTGTGATGTATGGATCTACTCCTGCCTCTCCCCTAGTATTCAGTTTTGACTTTTTCGAAGTCATCCATAATGTAAATTAGTTTCAGAAATAATGAATTTATGACTTCACGGATTCAATAAAGGTCACAGTTACAGTCTGTTTGATTGCAAGGCGCACTCTGCTGCTGAATCTGGAAAAGCTGCAACCTGACCGCTAGATGTTCTGCAGTGATGCTTTTCATAAAAAAATAAAGGGTTATCACCAATATATTAATTATTTCTTACTATCATTTTTTTCTGTTGTTCCTGTGCAATATGACAGACTCTTCATCTTATCTCATGCCATTACCTAGAATTGCTGTGTTCAGTGAAGCACCTGCTGTTTTTCTCTCCAGGAATGGATGCAATTCATTTATGACTAAAATGATCCTTTTTCCACATACCATAAATCTGTGTTGGTGCCTTTCAGATACAGGCAATAAAAACTGCCAAAACTCTGAACTCTTTCAATGACAGGTGCAAAGTAAATTCAAATGAACGGCAAAAAGAGACACAAAAATGAAATAACTCACTTTTCCTTCCCCTGCTCTAAGTTTGTTGCTTCGTCAGAGCTGAAAATGGCCATTGGCCCCATGTGCTTATTCTGCTCTGCTGCACAAGCAATGGTAGATGTGTGGGGCCGTAGCCTATTTACCTCTCAGCGTCTATCTGAACTTCACTTTGTTCTAATACAATTCCAGAGTTCTCCAACTCTGAGAGGCACTGGCTCCTAACATTTCCTATTTATAAAAGCTACTTATATGTTATCAGTCAAAGGTTTTCTCTCATCTGCCACAGACAAGAGAGTGTGGGAGGAGGGAGTGGGAAGGAAATGAAGAAAAAGAGCATTGCAAAAGGCAGTGCAACAAGTCTGTAGCTACAGAACAAATCTAAGACTTTTAAAGGGGCAGCTTTCAACCTTGTTTATAGGACTGGCTCTATTCCACAGCAAGTGAGATGCACTCTAGACAAAACAAGAGTTTTCTTTCCTTAAAATAAAAGGATTTACAGCAGCCTAGCACCGCTGAGCCTCCTGCTCGAATTCTAGCTTCAGTGTGGACTCAGCAGAAACGAGTACCCTCTGTTGTAAGCGTGAGTAAGATATCCAGGAGTATTTTCAGATACCTTTGGAGACTTGAAATCCACTACTTACCAAACTCTATGCTATTCATCCTAGGATTTAGACCTGTACACAAATGTATGCATTGCAGAAACAGCCCAATCCATAATAACTCCTGAGCCTAGGAGCCATCAACGTCATACAGATCTCACACGTGCAGAAGTCTGGGACTGATACTCTGCTTTCAAGGCAGACACCTTCATTCCCTGAGCTGCAAGAGGAATCTCACACGTTTGCAAGCATACACATACTCTTAGGTTCCCAGCTATTCCCAGCTCATTGATTTTATTTGGACTCTGTCACTACTGGAGTTAAACACACGTCCTAGGAGTCTAAAGGCTCAGCTCCTTATTGATCCTCCCTCTTTTCTCTCAGCAATTAACACCGCTTGGACCTCCTGGCACTTTATGTTAAAAGCAGGTCACGGCTCTACATGAAAATTATAAAATAAACAACCTGTAAAACACAACCATGAAAACTCTCAGCAACTTCTCTTTTGGAAGAGTTTTCCCTCCCTTTAGCTAATTTTGCAGAATTGGGTGTCAGTGAATAACATTTTCTGTAAGAAATCTTTGTCAAAATATTTTCTATGCAGGTCCCTAATTATTTAGTTATGACCCTATACAGTAGACACTGGCAGGTTATCTTACATAACTGATACTATAGAAAATAAATAAAAATGATATGGCCACTCTGGTTTAACAGTTGTGAAATTTAGTTGTATTTGATGCAGCTATTCTCAACTACAGTGCTAACTGGCATGCAATGATAGGCTTAAAGGCAGCTCTGAATGCTGAACAAATTTCACTGTGTCATCTTCTTGAGCCAGGTTTATTTCTCTTATTCTCATATATCTTGTAGAAGTCATTAGAGTTAGCCCAAAATTACTACAAAGTGATGTGGAGCAAATGCATTGACTTGCTGCAAACACTGCAAATGCAGCTTCTTATGCTCAGGTAAATGATGACAGAAGCGCTATTTTATTTTCCAGCAATTCCTCACAACGTTCCTTGTAAATGCAGCCAAACAGCTTGATAATGGGATATCACAACAAAAATAATATTTTATCGCTACTTGTCATCTGCATACTGCTGAAAAAGCAGTATTTTAAAAGATTTTTTTAAACCAGCAGTATCATCGTGTGGAAGTCTTACAAATACCCACTGCCTGTATCAAGCTATGTGTTTACTTGAGAGAAAATGGGAAAATATCATGTCAAATATAAGGAAAATAAAAAAAATGGTGCTTTACTGCTTAGAGTGCCTTATGGTGTAGCCTACTGCAAAGCTTCTCTTCCAATAAAGCCGATAAAGGCTTCAGTTCTGATCATTTTTAAACCAATGACCAGAAAAAGTAACTCAAACAGCAGTAACGTACTACTACACACACAAGAAACAGGTAGGTAAGCGGAGAAGACTAAGGATCAAGTCTAGCCATCCTTCTCATAAACAAAACAGCTCTCAGAATCAAAGCAAGGCTGAAGTAAGACTGAGTAAAGATCGGTTCTTAGAGTTTTGAGTTGCTTGACAAATAAAAGAGTGTGAATCAATGTGTGGCTCCTCTTCCTCAAAACTCCAGAACTGCAGTCAGATTTATAGTTTTTTGATATGCCAAAATAAAACCATAGATCCTTTTCTCCAAGCCACTCATGGAAACTGGAAGACTTTCAAAAAAGCAGCCTGGAAGCCTCACGGTACATCTGAGATCACTGGTTCTCTAAACGAAGTATTTGAACGGCTATGCTACAGTAAATAGTTACTAACAGGGGATAGACTTACAGCTACCCAAGTACTGCTTAAGTGTAGCACACGTATCTGGATGAGTTATTCACCAAAGCAAGGGACTGATAAATCTTAAAACTAATTTCATCACAAACCTTTTTCATAGGGTTTTCTTGTTGTCCAGGGCCTGTCGCTGCTCTCTCTGGCAGCACCTTTCTTCCATCAGTGGGAAAAGAGGCACATTGTGTGTGCAGTGCCTGAAACTGGCGTGCAGTAGGGCAGCTTTTAGCACAGAAAATGCCTGTTGAATGCGCTACTCACAACCATTATCACAAGCTGAGTGAGCCAGTACATTAGAAAACAGGAGGGCAGAGAGGAGGAAGGTGCTCTGGTACAGCACTAAACCTCTAAACTTTCCTCCTTTTCTCATGGGAAAAATCATTCCAAAGCACAAAATCCTCCATCAACCCCAATTTGCCAGAAAGCTCCACTTAACGTATAGTGGCCCCCACTATCACTTCTATCCCGCTTCTGAGCTTACACTAAGATAGGGAATTAACCACAGCTTTAATGAGGAATTAGATGAGAAAGGAACTTAATGATTTAAATTCGCGGTCTGAGTAGCAAAGACCAATTTAATCTGGTTTATTTCAGTGCTCCCAGAGTGGGAGAGAGGAATCTGGTTCTCGTAAGAAAATCAAGACAGCCACCTTTCTGCAGTACATATAAATAACATCTATTCTTTTGGACTCTGCTAAATTTACTATTTTTATTTCATTTAAAATTCAGCACTTCTCCTGCTATGTTACAGTACATAAAATAAAACTGATAGTTTTAATACTTTCCCTCCTCCATAATACAGCTTCTAATTAGGCAGCTGCAATTATATGTAGGTGTAAAAAGCAAGCCTTGTATTATGAAAATATCAGCATTTATCACACTGAAGTATTCCATTTTAGAGCAAGATTTTTCCACAGAGCACAGAAAGAAAGGTACAGAATAGAAAACCCACATAAAATCTTTATTTATAGAATATAAAGATACTGGTTTAGAGCTGCTGAGCAGAGAGACTTAAAAACGGTAAAAAATGTACCCAGATACCCAAGAGTCCCATTTCAGCCACCAATTGGCGCCAGATGCTCAAAAGGAGGGTTTGCACACAAAACCTTCATCTCAGGCTTAAAAGTTCTGGTGAAAAACTGAAATTTAAAATTTTCTCAAGCTCCGAGAAGGCTGCCATAGCATCTCACAACAAGAGAGCATCCAGTAATCGTATTCTTTCCTCATCCATCTTCATCTCAGTCTCCTTTTCAAAATTTCCTAGTTTCAGGCTTAAAGGAAAAAGATTCAACAACCTTTCTTTAAAGCGCCCAAAGAGACTTACGTTACTTATGGGAAGTTCTGGTCATTTTGTCATTCAGATGAATATGCTTTTTTCATATGCTGAGATGCTATTGCCTTCAGTGATGCTCTGTCATCATCATCATTTCTGTGGTGTAATCACTTGTGTGAAAAACACCTATCACTGCTCTCAGTTTCCCAGTATATTACCCTATAAGCTTTCACATACATTTTTATATGGAAATATGCTAACATTAGTAAATCATCATTTTGAACAATCATTGAACACATCAGAACAAAAACGTGTGTTACAGCAATAAAGAGAAATGCTTTTGCTAGATAGACGAGAGGTTGTTGACCAGCCTTGTATTCCCCTCAAGAGACACCCACACGCTGCCCACCTGCTCATCTCCTGTTCCCCTCAAGATCCATTCTGATTTCTATCCACTGGTACAAACAGCAAGACGGTCTTTACATCTTGGAGGTCTATCTAGGTGGGCTTTGTTCATCCTGATATTTTCAGGTGAAAAGGAAGGCTCTTCAAATTGGGCAGGAGACGTATAGTTGCACCGTCTCACTGGAGAGAAGAGCCCAGAAAAGTGATCTTCAAAGCTTTTTTTTTTTTTTTTTGCCAATGCTTCCAAGCCAGCTGTGGCACTTGGCAGCAGTTGGTACCTGGTGTTCCTCACTTTGTGACCACAACAAGAGAGCTTGATCTGACACTCAAACCACTCTGAGGCTGAATGGATACAGCCTCTTTCTACTACAGCTATTTAAGGAAAAGAGGAAGTAAAAGAAAAGTAAAATGTATTAATGTATTTTAAATAGCAGCTGTGACTTGAAGCAACAAAGAGGGCAAGTAAAGCTCCCACTTCTTAACCACTTTATGATTATTATGGTACTTCATTTATGTTCTTTCTTTAACAATTGCTAAAAATTGCCTTTAAAATTCTGATTCCCCTCAAGTTACAAGACAGTAACTTTAATGATTCCCCCAAAGTGAACACGGAAACTGCAGCAGCTAACAGGCCACACAGATAACCAGAATGCATTTATGCTGATAACCAGATATAACCAGAATGCATTTATGCTGATGAACAGGAACATTGAAAGTTACAGCACAGTTGCAGTTCAGTTTCTTAATGCGTACGCACACAGACCCATGCACGCGTGCACAAATACACACATACAAGGTTGGAGCTACTTTTTCAAGCTGTGAGACAAATGCATGGCAGGATCCCCTGTCTAAGCACAGAGGGCCAGTTTACCTCCCTTGTAAATTCACTAAAGACAGGGGAATTACACCAGGGAGAGGTTTGACCCAGGATGTCAATAGTCTTGAGAAATAAAAGCTTTTATTTATTATGCAATTATTCACACAAAGGGACTTGCTTTTCTCTTTTAAGAGGATGTGTCATGGAGTTTGACATCTGCTTTTTCTGCAAAAGCTGCTTGCCTGGTTTGGGTGACAGCAGAACAAGCAGTGTCAGGGACAGACAAACTCGATTTGCCTGTGTTTGCCGTAAGAAAATCCAAGTATGCAAGCCAGCCATATCAAAATATGTTGAATATTCAAGGCTACTTGAGAAGCTGGGGTTCCTCCTACTTAGGTGAACACAGACTGAGATGGACCGTGATGCATCTCCCTTACAATCATCACTGTTCTGCTCTTTTTAGACCTCATTCCTTCCACTTATTTTAACATTTTCCAATTCCTTTGGTTGCTAACAGCCCACTTTCTCCTTCCCCCTAGCGCACACCTAAAAGAATAAAAGACAGCCAAGGAGTTCTCTTTGGCCCCAAAGCAAACTGTTCAGACCAGCTTACCTATGTTTTGGGCAGCACTAGTTTCCCAGAATGTCCTGGCCTTACTCAGGCCCTGCAGCACCTCCCCTTGGGTCTCCTTTGGGTTGTGTATGGTTTCTCTACAGAGAACATATATAATCCTAGAACATAATTATGATTTCTTTTGTGTCAGAGAACCAAGAGTCAAAGAACAAACAAACAAATGTAGCAGGGATGGCAACAGGGAGGCAACGTCTTAGGTTCCTCTTTAGCCCTCACCCATTTAACAGTACAGACTATCTACTTGACTGCCTTTACTCCCAAAACCTTCGGTTGTTTTACGGACCATTTCAATTTCCTTGATAAAGCTTACAGGTCTGCAGCCACCCTTGGCACCACCACAACCAATGTGAGGCATATTTCACAATCTGCATCAAAGGGCAAGGCTGCTGTATCTTGCTGCATACCAGGCAGCTGTCCAGCTGCCTGTCCGTATTATTGCCCTCTTCTACTGATTTTCCTTGTGCTCAGCTCAAGAAGTCATTTGACAGAGTGATATCACCAGTCCTTTTATTTGCTCCTACAAACCAAGTGCCTTTCTTTGCTCATACAGAATCACAGAATGGTTGAGGTTGGCAGGGACCTCTAGAGATCATCTAGTCCAACTGCCTGCTCCAGCAGGGACACCCAGAGCACAGGGCGGCATCCAGGTGGGTTTGGAAGATCTCCAGAGAAGCTCTTTGCCAGACACTCTCTGCCTTTTCTTTCAAGGATTTAAGTAATAGCTAACAGCATGCAGGGGGTAGGCAGGCCACAGAAATACCAAGCAGAGATCACTAGTGCTCCGAACTGCTAGGGTGTCCCTTAATGCACAGTATGAGGACCAGCCAAAAAATAGCATGAAGACAGTTACTGAAATCCTAGGGACGACTCAAGGAAAGACAATATAAAACAGCATCAAGGAAAATCTAACCTAAGCTTCACAAGGAAATTACATTATCTTAGAGTTTAACCAGAATCCAGAAACAGCATGCAAATTGACTGACTGCTAAATTCATGGCTAGTGCCAATGTTAGGAGACTCTGTTCTCACCTTGCAACCTGAGAAAAATAAGAGGATTTAACAGTCTAGACTACCAGTACATATCTGCATATAGTGAGCAAGCAAGAGAGGTCATTGGTTTTCTGTATCCATGCATTTTCTCTTACAAGGTCAGATACTTTAGATCTTATGCATGCCTATGAGCATAAGCCAAAGCAGGGCTCTTATCTTTGTGCAGTGAGAGCCTTAAATGGCAGTAACTCTCAATCCTTAAACTCGGAGACAATGTGGTGCCAATCACCAGCCGTAGCTGGGAAGAAATTCTAACAGGAAGCATTGAGACAGACAGTTATTTTCCTATAGTATCTATATAATAGGACCCACACAAATCATATCTCTACATTGATAATTGCAAGCTTCCAATACAATGTCATCTATAGTCTTCTCACACATCTAGTCACAGATAACCAATGACTCCAGTGCCACGTACCCATCACTGTGCTCACTGGTGAGGCAATGACAGAGAGGAGAACACCAGCAAATCAAAAAAAAAAAGTTATCCTTGTGTTCTGACTAGATCTGTACAATAGTATTGCCTTAAATAAGCCGTCCATATGGAAAGACATGTAACAATTCATTCCAGAGTATTCCTGCATGCCAATCTTTAAAAAAAATAAAATTTTAAAAAAATGAAAGAGATAGATCTTCACCGTGAGCAAACTCATTTTAAATTCATCCCATAATTAAGGATTTTAAAAGGAAAAGAGATAGATTTTGTCAAATGTATTATTAAAGCATAATGGGGTCCCCTAGGTCCCAATTAGGGAACTGATTAAAAACTGTTTGAGTTTAAAAAGCTGCAGGTAGGGAGCTGTGCTCTCGCACAAGCTGCCTGGCGTTGGCATTTTGATGGCACCACAGCCCTGGCTGGGGGGAAAGGCTCAGCCCCAGCACAGCCCCAGCACGGACTGGGAGCTGCACGGGGCACAACCTGCACACAGAATTACCTGCACAGCCAGGCAGGACCAGCAGCAACAGAGAGCAGCTAAAATATAAGAGTACCCTGGACAAAGTGCTTTTTAGTAGAGGTGCTGGGGGAAAAGGTACTTTGACTAGACCAACATAAAACAAGAACAAATGCTACAACAAAACAAAACCCATGAGGTTTCTAGCTTGTTTGTGGTAGGACCTTCACGAGAGCCCTGGCTTCAGTTACAGCATATGACAAGATTCTGGCACAAACTAAAGAACTTTTATTACAAAAGCCCTTAAAAATCTGGCTTGATTTCTATATTTCACTCCTAGAGTTTTGGAATGTTTGGCATTGATTTCAAAATGCAGCTCACAATTTTGATTTTGCTTGAATATTACTTTGCCTTTTACTTTTGCTCCAAGCTCTTAAACATTACAACTGATGCTGACCCACTTTGATCCTGGAAATAAGATGTCAGCTCATCAAGGCTCTTTCTGCACCAGGAGTCCTTGTCATTGCCATGCAGCCTGTCTGCCCACTATCACAGGGCAAAGGCTCTGCTCGGACTTGCTGCCTTTCTACCTGTCCCTTCCTTCCAGGAAGCAGCAAAGGAGAAACTTGCAAGATTTTTTAAGGCAGCTGTTAGGGAAATTACTTCAATAAAGTCCTAGGGGACACTACATAAAGCAGAGTCCTGGCAAGCAAAGGGAGAAGGGCCAGTGAAGCTAAGGGAAAGAGGCAGGAAAGAAGGTTTCTAACACGCTTGGGAAAAAACTAGAGAATTGATAAATATGAAACATATGGAAACTCTCAGACTGATGAATATATAGACAAAAAAGACTAAATTGATTCATATTTTGGTGCAAAGAAGGTACTTTTGTCTGAAGAACATCAGTATTGCTCTTGCTTCAGGTAGATCTGGCAGGAGACATTGAAGCGTTTGCACATCATCAAAAACTACTCAGGAGGATAAAGTCAAAAGAATTCACACAACTGTGCTGAAATTGTGTCTGATGATAGAGGTAAGAGCAGCATTAATAGATTTCTATTTGTCTTTTTAACAGCTTGCTGTATTACTAATAAAAACCAGTATTTAGAAGGACCACCTCAGCAAGCCTTTTTATTGTCCCCAAGAGCTATGCTCGCGGTGGCAGCCCACTGCAGAAACACGTATCCAAATCTTCCCTGCTTTCTAATTCAAGGACTCCTTGGCTCCCTGAACTACAGCAGCTTCCCCTCAGCTAAATGCACAAAGATTTTTGTCTTTCAACTTACAAAATGACTCTTCTCCCAAAACACATGTATGAGCAAAAGAAACGATAATGCAGAAGAGCCAAGAAGGTCACAGCTGCGACTCCCACTGCACCTATAACTCAGCTCTCCTGAGCATGCACAGTGTTTTGTAATACTGAACTTGCTCTTAAACCTATGCTTCAGCTATACTCTATATACAGCACATTATGGTTTATTTGATAGGTTAGCTAATTTTAGTCTGTTAAATATTAGGAGGCAGTTCCACATCTGCTGCTTATCAAATTGCATTAGTCTCCTGACCACAGTCTGGACTGCTCTGACCTCTCTCATACATCCCGGATGAGCAGCATAGAGAAATAAGGATTTTGCTCATGCAAAGATAGAAGGATGTCCTAAGGCCTTCTCCCTGTACAGTCCAGGATGGAAGCAGGCCAGGAGGAACTGGAGGAGAAGATGGATACCAATGCAGGAGAGACACCATGTAGCTCGGCCCTGCACAGTCAGAGTTCACACTGTGTCACTGCTCAGGTGCAGCACATCCTGAGGAACACAAGACCCCAATGTTCTTACTAACTCTGCTGCTTGATAAAGGTTTTTCAAGTGTTGCTCTTCTTCAAAGACCAGCTAACCAATAACACAGCTTGGTCGGTACTCATAGCCCGCTTTTACTCTTGAGAAACAGCTTTCCTGTTTTCTAGAGCCAAGTTGCAAAAAGCCCTAAGTCTGTGCAACTATTAAAATACCTCCCTTAGTGCACGTGGGCTGCAGTACACACAGTGCCTGGAGAATCTTGACTTTGAAGCCCCAGGCTCTGCAGGCGTCTGGACCACCGCAAGTTAATGCCCATCAGTGTCTTTTTGGGAAACGCCACCTACAAAGCATCAAGTGAGGCCAACAACTTGAAATCCAGACTCTGAAGTCTGGGTATGTGAACCCCACTTTGTGCATGTAAGAAAGAAGACTGCACAAATTCTTTTGTGTCTAACCCTCCAATGGCAAGCAATATCAAATCCTTTAGTATACCTTTAAGCTCTACATGAAAAGGGGTCCAGTGTTACCTGCTGCACTGCACAAGTAAATAGCAGCCCTTTAGAGAGTGGTGGGTGCTCAAGACTCCTCCAAATAAAAGCTCCAAATAACAATTCTTTATGGAAGTCTTTGCTAGCTTCTAAAATTAGACTGGAATTTCCCTTACACATTCAAATAAAGACATACACAAATCTAACACTCATCCTGGCCAGAGGAAATATTAGTCTCGGTGAATATTTCATCCCTTAGTATATAGGGAACACACAGAAAAAAAGTATAAAAATGAGGTACAAATATAGCAGTAGTTCCCTAGAAGTATCACTCCCACACTCTAGATATTTCTAGCTT
>JAUBOD010000158.1:1000499-1011112 GCA_032353885.1 Nothura maculosa
GCCAAAGGGTAGCAAGCCTCCCAGCTCCAATTAGTCCCTTAATTTTCAGGACCAGTAAATTCATTCACATTCATTCTCTAAAAAGATTAATTTGATTATAAGTTAAGCATGCACCAAGTCTTCTGTTGTTCTATGAAAGAGGAGATACTGTCATGAGCAGGGAAGAAAGGACTGCAGGAGAGTAATGGACCTTTGTCTAGCAAAGGGCTGCATGGGCCTGTGATTTCTTTGTGTTCACAATCACTCACATTTCACCGCACAGTGCCAAGGTAATGTTAGAACTGCTAAGAAATCAAGTTGCCCAAAGGGCCTATCCCATTTGAGTATTTTTACAGTTTCCATTTTTCCTGGCTGTAGAAAGAGCTCCATCCAAACCCAAAGAGCAGGCAAAGGGGTCGGTTCGATATGCAAAAGAGTTTTCATACATGGCTTATTGTTATGCCAAGGTTTCAAGCAAACAATGCATTACAAATCATTATGTCCCTACAAAATAAAACAGGATGCTGCTTTTGTTTATGTTCTGCTTCAGGCACCTGCCCCTAGGTGAGAAATGTTCCAACTACCAAGATCTACCAAACGTTCCATCTACCAAAATATGAGGTAAGAGAAAAACAAACTGAGCAACCAATCAACCCAAGTGAAGTAATGCCGAATAACTAGAGATTTATTTCCATCTAGTCAGCAGGACTCCTGAGCTCAACAGGAGGCGACTGGTTTTAGGGGGATGGAATGAGTCAGACTTCTGCATCTCGATAGATCAGGAGGACAATAAACAGGCTGATGTCACAAGATGACAGTTCAAGGGAAATAGGATTTTAACATGTCTCCCTGATTAGCAGTAAGGATAAAATATGCAAATGCATGACAGGAACTAAGACGTTATTAACATCCTTTCTGTAAAAAGAATATTTAATTGCATGTATGTCACTCTGAACACTGGCAAGGCAGGTCATTTCAGCCTAACAGCTTCACATAGATTTAATTTTTAGTCTTGGATGGATGCAGCACTCTTTAGCCTTGAATGTAAGGTCTTCGCTTGCTTCCGTGTCCTTCACATCAGCAGAGAACAACGAGCATGCACGTGCACAAGGCAAGCTCTAAAGATCATTTGCAAAGCCAGAGTAGCTCACTTGGAAAGAAGCCCCCCTGTGAACTACACGTAAAAGCAGAAGGAGTCAAGGTGAAAAGCAAGAGGCCACACAACCACTTACGATGATACTTTGCTTTCATACTACATTTCTGAAAGAAAAAAAAACAAATTTAATAGTCATGTCTGGAAACCACAATATTTGGTGAGCCTAGAAGCATAAGAAAGGAGAGGAAAGAACAGTAGCTGTTTTCAGGGTTTGTTTGTTTGTTTGTTAAGGAGAACACTGCCCACACATACAATTTATTCACTCACTACTTAGGGCTTTATGTCCTTATGCCATCACCAGCTATGGCACTGCAGAGTACCATGAAGGAAGACTCTCAGCTCCTAAATCTTACTGGGCCATTTTTACAAAAATGGGAAGCAAAGCAGCAGCTGCTGCAACCCTTGAATTCTACTGTCACCTGGATTCCCTTCTGCACCTCAGCCACATCCCCATCTCTTCTTGCAAAGACATCCACTGGGGCTTAACAGAGGAACCTACTTTCCAGCATCTGGGTTGGATTCTCAGCACTAAACCCAGGATTTGGGCCATTACACCACCTCTGAGCACTAACTGAGCCTCTGGTTCTCTCCTGCTCTTGGGTTTTCCACGTGTATCTAGCCCCTTCTCAGCAGGCTACTGGTTGACAGAGCCCTAATCTGTCCTCAGCTTGAGGGGGGAGGAAAGAAAGCATGAGATGAGGACTCAGCCACAAGCAGGGCACTAAGGCAGCAAATAAAACCACGTGGTTTTTTTTGTTGTTGTTGTTGTTTTTTGGCAAAAAAAGGCAAACGGCAACTTGGGAGCACTGCAGCATTCCCGACACTGATGCCACGGGCTGGAGAAGCCCTCCGAGCTCCTTAACTCCCCTGCTGGAGCCAATGGGGCGCTTCCCATCTCCCCAGGCTGCCGTTCCGGGCCTTCTGCAGAATCAACCAGGATTAAATTGATTTCCACTCGGCTCGCTGGTGGATGTATAATTAATAATTACCAGAAATATAATTGCATTAAGGAAATCTGATACTAAAAAGCACAGATATGTGACAAATTCTGGCTACAGAACACAGAGCCATCACACTAAATTAATTTGCTCTTAAAGTGATCCTGCCACAGCTGCTCTTTTTCAGTTCCCAAGCAGGATTTAGAAGTCCATGAAGAACAGTTGTAGCTTCTTCTCTCCAAGGCTTCCATTTCCTTTTCTAAGGCTTTGAACCTTTCCCTCCCTAACAGAATGGCCAATGCTACAACCCTTAAGGGCACTACCAGATAGTACCAGGCTCAAGGCTTTGAATCTCTCAAACTGATCAAGCTTAGATAAAGCAGAACAGGCTGGGGAAGAGAAGACCATTAGTCACATTAAAGAGCAATTTGAAACCCTTCTCTGGTTAAGCTAAGCAGAAATATTCCATGCTAGGGGAAATGCGCAGGGCAGGGACTGCCAGGAGGTTTGGTTCTGCATTCAGTTACCACAATAGCACAAGATCATGCATAAAGAGACTAGAATTGTGGATGCAGACTTTTCTTTTCCTCTCAAAATACTGAATTTATGACAACAATATTGGTAGAAGACAAGGAAAAGTAGTATCTGTAAACAATAACACAAGAAATTCTTCAGAAAGTATCAACTATGCATATCTTTGAATAGGAAAAATTCTTGCCTTTCACACTTCCCCCTCCAGAAAAACAAAACCAGATACAAAATAGTTGCTCAGTTGAATCATCCGCACTCTAAAAGAGCTGCTTAGGAAGGAAAGCCATCACACTGCTTTCAAACCAGTACTAAGAATCACCTTTTAACAAGTGCTTTTTACAAAGACAGCAATAACCTGCTTTAGCGCGAGCCGGGTGTTTTATCTACTGCAGACCAAGACTGGGCAGTGTCAGCAGGAAGTGTCGAGCACCCGAGCAAAGCTCTGCCTCATCACCCAGATGAGCAGCGCCGATTCCCGAGCTTAGCTTAGCTATGGACAGCAATACCTCCCCACCTCACCCGGCCAAAGCTTCATCACGGCCCTGCAGCCAGAGCACCGCCTGACAAACCCCACCAGGAGCTGCTATTTTTCAGGCCAGGATTTAGCAGCACGGGTCAAACACGAGGGGCTCGGCCAGGGCAGGGGGCAGCAACACGCTGACCACGCAGGGCAGTAGCAGCTCTCAGGGGCAGAGCAGGGCAGTAAATCCAGTCCTCCCTGCATGACTGCTCCCAAATAGGCTAATTCCAGGAAGGAGGAAAGAAAAAAAAGGCACAGACTGGCATCCTATGTGACAACTGGGGCACTGGCCACAGATTCAGACTGATAAGCACGCACTTGACCATAATACTTATCCCAAAAAATAAGACAGGAATCTGATCAGTAAATAATGCTAAAGCTACCCCTGAATGCAGCAATTGGAATTACTATTCCACACATACTCTCCCTCCTGCTTCCATGAGTGCTTCCCTTTCAGTAACCCCAAAGTTCAAGGCTAGATATGAGCTATAGCGTTTAGTGCTGCATCAATATACACAATTAGCACAGGGCAGTCTATTATCACTGAATTGCTTCATTATCAACTATTTAATGGTTCATTTAACAACTTTTAACAATTGCTCTTCTAATTTCCTCTTTTCACTGGTGTTTGTTTATTTTATTCCACTCCTCCTTCCTCCTCTTGTCAGGCATATATAACTAGGAGAGACCTAATTAGCTGTGGATATTGCTTTGTAGAAGCTCTGCTAATGACTTATTCTTGCCTAACCCCCCGGGGTGTCAGCTTCTTATGTGTCAACAGCTTCCTGGGAAGCCTCATCATTCTGTATGTGCACTTTGATCCTTACTAGAAATGTAGCCATTAACTCATATAACTTAACACATTAAAAGCTGCCAATTCAGAAGTAGCCGAAGAGGTCTATTTACTTGTCTGTGTATCTGCTTACATATTTGTGCAGAAACTGCCATGTAAAAAAATCCATCTACTAAAGTCTCATTTAGCTTTATTGCCCGGGTTAGTTGCTGGCTGTCTGTGCTGGCAGCTCTCTTCTGGCCTCAGCTTTTCCAGAACGCTGCCCTGGACTATGAGCAGAGCCCAGCAGCCATGCTCACACACCCTGCCACATCAGCAGCTGTCTAAGCTCCAGGGATGGGGCTTGCTCCAAGCAGGATGTCCCTCCACCTCAGACATCCCCTCTTCAGACCTACAGCCCCTTGGGAATGAAGCCCCCTCCTCTGATCAGGTTCCACCAGGATGACGCAGGGAGGTGACACTATGGGGTCAGTCCTGCTGGAGCCCCCTATTTGCTCAATGCAGAGGGGGTGCAGGGCTACTCCTACTCTCCCAGGTCAAAAACGCTGCTTTATCCTCAGGTGCTTTATGGCCAGGTCACCTATTTCCAGGCATTTAGCCCTGGTTCCACCTCTCAGCTCAGGTCCACCTCAGCCCCAAAGCAGCTGACAAGTAGCTCCGCTCCAGCCACTTGCAGGGGCAGACTCAGATCCACTGGCTATGTAAGAATAAACATCAGTGGTTGAGGAAGTGGGAGAAAACCCAGAGCAGCAGTTGACCTGCTGTGTGTATCCCCATCACGGAGCTGCACATGAGGCAATTTCGCCTTGTCCTAAGCACCTGCCTCACTTTCACCTCCAGGCTTTGCTCACTTGCTGCTCCCTAGTCCACACAAACCATAGGACTAAATCACCTACTGCACCCCAGCTACTCCCACAGAGCTATTGATGGAAAATGACTTGAAACAGAAGTCTCTCCGTCTCCAACAATTGCATCCATCATCCAACTCCTTACATTTACATCTAACTGCTCTGGTGCTTTCAATAATTGCATATTTATTTCTCAACCACATAGTTCTTATGCTCCTTCCAAATCCCATGATTTATTTCCAATATTCATTGCCTTTTTATAAGAGCTCACGTGCAAAGGCCTCAAAGCTCTCTACAAATATTAATAAAGCAAAGCCTTCCACATCCCATTATTCTGGCTCTAAGGACAGAAAGTCTATGGCATTCAGAGGTCAAAGGACTTCCTTGTGAAAGTTCAGATGAAAGTCATGCTTAACCATTTCCCAATTTACTATTGTGCCAACACATTAAGTCCATGTGACGTTAAGCATAAATCAGGAAGGATGTGTTCAAACATACCAAAAGCAGCCTCCAAGCTATCATGTTGTTCAGCAGAAGATCACTGGAAAAGAGCTCATTCGTGATTCAAGATAAATCCTTAAGAGGCAGTTTGCTAAAATTGCACCAACGGTGCTATCAACACCCTGAAGGCTTCAGGGGAACCAGTTGAGGTGACACTAACGGGAAGGAGAGGGTGGGTTCTCACCAAAGTGCCTGTAGGCCTGTGAAAGAAAATAGGCCAAAGATATCAAGGAAACTAAAATATAATCTCTGAAATCAGTTAACTCTTCATAAATGACTAACCGTTTCAGCAGTAATTCAAGATGATACTGCAGCATCTTTCAGTCTGTACACTGTGGTTTTGCAAGAGTGGCCAAGCAAGTTGTTTTCTCAGTGATCACAGAAAACTCCTTGAGCACAGATGGGAACCTTTGCAAAAAAAGGACCAAAAGAACCAGAACATTTACATTTTCAGGCGAGTCATGGTTTCACATGGTACCAAAATCCCCCAAGGGCTCTTACTTTGTGTAAATAGCACCAGAGCATCCTAAGAAGAATTGTTCCTGGACATGGAAGATACCACGCAAGAGCTCTCATGAAATTTCAGTGTTTCAGGAACTTTATTAAATGCCACCATCTCTAACCTCCGCTTAAGATTCAGCCTCTAAGATAGCATGATACTTGTAGGAAACGAAAAACAGGCGACAAGGTTTCAGCTTATGAAAAGATGGCAAGATGGAAAATCTGGTTCAGTTTTGTTCTTTTTAAGGTATGTATATTTTCCACTGTATCAATAATCTTCAAGAAAAACACATTTCTGTGCGTTTTCCCTCACCCCTTCCTCCTGGAAAACCAGGCAAAATACAAGAATCTAAATTACATCTCCTCTCTGCACCAGGCTGCAGCCTCACCAGAGACCAGCATAAAGCAACTGTCTTGGGGACAAGAACAGCAGGTACAGTATCTGAAATGCCAGTTTCATCAGCATTTTATATTTCATAAACTATACTGACAGTAGCAATGGGAACTATGTAGGCTAAAACAAAGTTTCAAAAGTTTAATTTAAAAAAAATTATCATAGATTTATTATCCTAGACAACAAGCTCAGCAGAGCTTTAGGGAAAGGACAAATGAGTGCCTTGAAAGATATGGCACATTTAATGATTAGTAGCATTTTCAGAAGACAAATATCAAGCATACACCAAAGCTAATAAAATATGGAGTTTGGCAATGACTTTTTTTTTTTTCCTTTAAGATCACCATTCACATTGTATTTTCAGGCTCAGTTACATCCCTGATAGGTAATTTTCCAGTTTCTGCCCTGACTAAAAAGGGTTAGACTATTTCACAGCAGTAGTCCCAATCACTATAGCAATACAATGCTTATGTATGCTATTCATCAACAAAAATACTCCATCTACTTTGAATAAACATGGCCTATAGCTACATCCTGTATACCCAAACATCACAATCTGCCACTTGCATAATTCTTGCTTTAAGTGGCTCAATTAAATAGAAGTAACATTTTCCTTGAGCTTTGGTTGCTTCCTGGACATCGAAATGAGATATGAGGCCTGTTCACACAACTGGGCATGACAGTAAATAGGAAACCCATGAAAATCAACCTTTAACTCTCTAAACTGGTGGCAATATTCTAAGAAAGACAAGGCAATTAAAATCTTCCAATAGATCACACACAAAAATGTTTCTCTTAAATTCAGCCTTGAATGGACCAAGGACCTGAAAAATAACAAGAAAAACCATTACAAAACACTGCCTTTAAAAAGTTTCTTCAAATTGCTATGTCCAAGATGGTGGAATACATTTGTTTGTTCCTAGCTGAAACTGAAGACAGAAACATGGTGAGAAATGAGCACTTGCACCCTACTAGTTCAGAGCAATGATTCTCTTGGGAGGTTATTTCCCATGGAGACAACCTCCTCAAGCACTTCAGCTTGGGGATCTGCAGCTGCTTATCAGGGGCCTGAAGGAGGCAGCCCTGTCTATCTGCACAAACCAATTCCAGGTAGAGGAAGGGAAAGAAAGATCACCATGTTGCTCTGACATTACAACAAGGACTAGGTATTTATACATACACATTCTGCACCAAAGCTGAAGGTGTTGTGTTGCTAATTCACCCAATATCATAATGGCTATGTACTTACATTTCACTTAAATTCTTATTGCATCTTCAAAAAAAAAGGACAGACCAAAGCTACAATGCTACTACTGCACTGTTTATTTTAATGTAGAAGCACCTATAATTATATAAATGTTAAGTAACCACAGTTGAATAGCTCTGTTAAGGCTAAATGCAGCTGAAGGTAATTTAAAGATTCATTTGAACCTAACTACATGTTCTTCCAATAATCAACATTTTCATGCAGCATAAAAATAGCTGGAAAGAAAATGCTTTTTAATACTAGTCAGCTCCTGCAAAGTAGAAGGAGGATTTTTGTGGTGTTGTTTTTTTTTTTTTTTTTGCTTTGTATTGTTTTTTAAATGATTTTGCATACATCTATTTTTCTTTCCAGGTTTAGAAATAGAACAACTTCCCTCTGCAATAAAGTCCACAGAATCACAGAACGGTTGGGGTTGGAAGGGACCTCTAGAGATCATCTAGTCCAAGCCCCTGCTCCAGCAGGGACACCCAGAGCAAAGGGTGGCATCCAGGCGGGTTTGGAAGATCTCCAGAAGAGGAGACTCCACGGCCTCCTTGGGCAGCCTGTGCTGGGACTCTCAGTGCATTAGGTACCTCAAAACATAAGTAATACATATCACAGAATAATTTTTGAAAGTCTCCACTACATGAGACTCCTGCTGCACTGCTCTAATACTTGTTTTTGCACTGGCTACTCTTAATCATAGTTACAGGTACAACCAATCCTTGAATTTAATAAATAATTTAAATGTCACAAAAGTGAATGCTTTAATGTCAGAGTGAAATGCTTTCAAGAAAAAAGGCACTTCACTCAGGATTGCTGTACTGATCCTCTGTTATTCTGGGCATTTTAAGTCAAAACATTTTCATTATTATTCTCAGTTCAGATCCTTGCTAAAAACACCTGGATTTCCAGGGAGGAATGGTTCTGTGGTCTCAATAGAAGACTAGAAACAAAAATTCAGAATATTACATTGTATTTTATTCTGCCATGGTGCTCAGAGAAGTGATTTCAATTATTTGCTCTCACCTATAAAAAATAAAAAAAGAAGAAGTTACAGCCGCTTTTGTGAATCAGAAGCTGGGAATTCTAAAAGAACCGAGCACAGAAGTGAGAAGTCCTTCATTCTGCAAACCATAAACAGTTAACTGAAACTTGGCTCAGCTCTTAAGACCCTTTCATTGACTTCACTTGGATAGGTGGGCTTGGGGTTCTGTTCA
Organism: Nothura maculosa; assembly: GCA_032353885.1. Lineage (NCBI taxonomy): Eukaryota > Metazoa > Chordata > Aves > Tinamiformes > Tinamidae > Nothura > Nothura maculosa. Next base: position 1,009,127 of record JAUBOD010000158.1, read on the forward strand.
GTATAATGCTGAACATTCTGCTGCCTTAAGACTATAAAACTGGGCTGCCTCTCGCTCCCACTGGGGAGCAAGAGATGTTCTACACTCTGGTCATCACAAGCCCGCGGGTATGTTAGAGCATTCCCACTTTCGGGAGGACACACCAGGCCTATGACAAGGAGCATTTCCATTACTTAACATAGTCGTGCTAAACAAAAGACACAGGCAAAGCTCAAAAGGAAAAAGTCACAATGTGGTCCTAAATTAATTCCTTCTCTGCACTCCTGTTGGGTCAGTTGAACATTTTTTGAGTAGAAGTGAAACCACCTTGTTCACTGTGGGAGGCTCAAATAGCACATTTCCACATCTCTACAGAATTACAGAATTCCTCTTTTGAATGGCAGTTTTACTTTTGAGGAACACAAATATTTATTGAAATGTTCTGTAGCAAATATTTCTCTTACAGAAGGCAGTTTCTGTTGGGAAGAGCTAGTGATAAAGCACCACACCGGCTGATAATTTTCCAAGTTCCTGCTTCCAGAACTCAGATCCATTTTGTACCTCCCTTAATGCCATAAAAATTCAAATTGTATTCTGTACATCTCGAACCATGAACAAAACTGTCATCACAACGTTATCAGAGCTTCTCTTTCATTATAGCCTGAGGCTTAGAACACACATAACCACAGACTTTCTTAAAACACAGAAACTATATACTTCAGACATACTCATTCTTTTTCTAATGCTAAGAGATGACAAGCACTTGATCCAGAAAAAAAAAATATACACATATGTTGGTTTTCAACATTTTTTCAGTCTACCTTCTTCTTTCTGTAAACCATAAGCCTGTGATACAACATACAGACTAGCACAGGTATAGCTGTTAGGTTACTAATGCTGTAATTTTTCCAGTCCTGGTTTCCATTCTTTATTTCAAATCTGGGAACATGATTCCTTCATTCTTCCATGCTTCTAGAAAATGCTTTCAAATGACCTATGTTTGCACATGTGACCTTTTAGCACATTTAAATTTGGGGACTATTCAGGGGACCGAGTAGGAATGCAGACAGCACTTTGGATCAGGTTTAAACCACCACATTAGCAGACAAGAAACAGAGTCTGTAGCATAAAAAATCATCAGGAGATGAAAAGCAAAGAAGGTACCAAAATGAAGGGCAAAATGTCACTTTGCAGGAAAATCAGGAGAGCTGGGTAAAAGTCCAGAAGAGAAGTGACAAAGCAAGAGAACAGAAAATCCAGAAAAGATGCTGAAACTAAAGAGCAGGGAGGGTCACTGAAGCAGGAATCGGAGTGGACTCAGACCTAAATTCAATTAACATCGGGGAATGTTCTCTAAGTACCCCATAAGCTACGCATTTCACACCCTTGAGCAAATGCAGCTAACAAAACTGAATAAATAAACCAATAACAACCGTTTATAACAACTTCTGTAGCATTAAACTCTGAGCATATTATATTTGGGGACTGAATACTTAGAAAGGGAAAGAAAATCAAGATTAAAATGCCTCAAATGAAACTCAATTGACCAACTATTGCGGACAACAGAAGGTTTCTAAAATACTGCTACTACCCTAGGTGTTTCCAACACGGTATTACAGGCTATAAAGAACAGTGACTGATGATTAGATCTATTCTCTTGACCACAATCAAGTATTTGCTCTTTCAGAAAACCTCTGTAATAGTTTTATCAAGAGCTCATAAACTGCTTGCCCTTAAGTGGCTTGAATCTTTGTGGAAATCATAAACACGTCTCCGGGAGAGGTTTATCATGACTTCATCAAGGAAATGCTTCTATCTAGAATTTCTTATCCTCTAGGAACAGAATACTGTAAACTACCATGAACTGTACATCATATGGGGTCACACTTAGACAGAAACAAATCCTAGGTGAAATCAGATGAAATATAAGTAGTCACAGACTTTCTATAAACACAGATATCTAATGCATGGAAGAGTAATTGTCTGCCAATAATCTGTCCGTTTGAT
>JAUBOD010000159.1:59921-73689 GCA_032353885.1 Nothura maculosa
TTGAGTACCTGATTTGTTTCATCATGTTTCAAACCATTATTGCACCTATACTGGGCCAGATCCTAAGAGCATTCACTTCAGCATTGCTGCATGAGAGTGATTCACATCAAAACCCCATCTCACAAAAATGAACTGAGACACGCACACAAAGCTAACTCGATTCAAACATTTTAAATGCAAAGCACTTTCATTTTAATAACATGTCTTATTGTTTCTCCCCAATAGCTTTACAACATGGGGGGAAAAATTTCCTCTTTGGCAGATTTTTAGATAACATTACAGATGGTAATAATAGAATGAGACGATGAGATGGAGGGTATAATTTGGCCTGCAAAATCTTTACTCATAGGAAAATGAGCAAACAAAAAGAACACAGGTGATTCTTGGAGAACAGCACACGGGTTCAAAGGGCAGCAACTAATTAGTACAAAAGCAAGTTTTTTTTCTGATTTAGAAAATTAGCAACTTTTCTTGACTCAAAGAAAGGTAAAATATGCAACTTCCAATAAGTGTTTTATCAGATCACTAATGGGAGTAAAACCAAGCAGAGCTGGGGTTGAAAGGTGTGCGAGAGGTGCACAGAAGCCCTATTACTGGATCAATTTAAAATCGGATTGGAGGAAAGCACTTTGGAATAAATCTTCGGGGAAATTCTGAAAGGGTCCCCATCAGTGCCAGGAACGTGGAAACTGCCCTTTTCCTCCAGAGTCCAACAGCTAGCTCGAGATACTCCATACAAGCTAAAGGAATATATACCTAAAAACAGTCTGAGAGTGTCAAGCGGCACAAATTTCACCTCTTCCCCCACTCCTGCCTGCCATACAGCATTTTCTGTGCACAAGGAAACAACACAGGGAAAGCAGAATGCCTGACCTGATAGTTTGTTCAGAACTGCACCTCCCAGATAAGAGGGGCCTGTGCATCTGTATATATCAAGTACTTCCTCCACTATACAGCTAATCCGATTAACAGCTTTAGGAAACTCTGAAATGTTCTAATTCAAGAGGTCTCATTCATAAAAGGTCTTGGGCTGTTTCTATACAGAGGTTGCATTCTTCCCATTGCAAATAAAAAAGCAGAGAGCAGGACTTCTCCTAGGGAAGAATGGGTGCCAGTCCCCATAGTGCTGAAGTGGGCCAACCTCTTACAATTCACACTACAGTTGAGCAAACCCCACAGGAGAAGAATCAGCCCTGTCACGCCTGCAGAGACCCCTTGCTGGGCAGGTGAGTACAGAAAACCCTCCACACATGAAGAGGAGGGAAGGAAGCAGAGCACTGCCTGCCCTACCTGCCTCACCTCGGTCCATAAAAGACACCAGGAAGAGTCTTACTGGAGGTCATGGTTGGAAGAGAGCTGCACTATGTGATATCACGAGGTTGTAAAACTCAGTTTATTTAACAGATGATGCAGGTCTGAAAACTGATTACAAAAATGCACAGGATTTGGCAACTAAAAAAGCCACCACTGAAAACTGACACAGTCAAGCACTGTTTGGCTTTGCTTCCCCAGCAATCTCCTCATCTAATTTCAGGATCAGGTAAAGGGATATGGAGGAGACAATGCTGCCCGGCCCACCTACTACTCAGGTCTTATTCTGACTCACCTTCTGCCCTGAAGTCAATGTGCTCCGAATCACCTGTCACTTGAGAGTGACAGCAATCCAAAACACAGGTTGCAACATGACATGCATAAGCTAAGGATGACAGCCCAGGATAATGGCTTTTCTGGGGGGCAATCAGTAAACTGAATGATGGGACAGCCCCTATCAGCCCAGAATTTTACAATAAAAAAGGAATTTATCAGATATACATCAAAAGCATCCATCTATGTTGGGAGATGCACTTCACACTAGTTCCAGCTGGAAGCTAGAGCAGTGTTAGCAGTGCAGGACCTGCATAGGGCTCAGATGCTGAGACCAAGGCCAAGGCATTGAGGAGTGGCCATCCATCCTTACTCATGATTCAAAATGAGCTGAGAGGCACAAGGGGTCAGGGTGTCCCAGTGTTTTCACTCTCCAGTTTTTATTCCACTTAAGAGCACAACATGAAACACCCTGACAAGCTGTCTCTGCTTTCTCCCAGAATTCAGATTTTTAATAATTTCCTTTTTTTTGGTCAGTATAAAAATGGAGTAGAGACAGTGGTACTACACAGAGGCCTTCAAGCCCTCCCAGCCACTCACATAGTGTTTCAGACATTGTTAAAGGCAGAGTCACTCACAAAACAACTCTGCTCTGGCACAAGCCTTGGCATTTGAGATAGCCATGCAGGGGGGAACATTCTGAACTTGTTCAGAACATCTCAATTTTCTTAGCAAATGCAACCCCATCTATTGCTTTCATAAAAATCACAATGATTGGTAACTTATTTTTATTACAACATGACAATGTAGAACGTACTTAAGAATTCAGAAGGTACTACCTAGGTGGACTGATGAAAATTTGCATTATTCCATGCATGGCATTTACTGTCGCTACCATTTTCCAGAGAGACAGTCAAAACTAAAGCCATCAGAGAGTCTCTATTTCAAAAAAACTTTTCCTTTCAGATTTGCAGAAACACATTTCCTCATAGGAAGAAATCAATGTTATAAGTTTGGAATTGTTCTCTCACACCAAATGAGAGGCTGCATTGCTGCTCTCTATGCAGACCACATCTCCGTTTTTAATGAACAAAGTTCTGAGCTGGATCCTATCCCTAGGCAAATAACCAGATTTCCATGTCCTTCCCAGCCATGGGACCAGGCAACGGGAGTAACAGGGAACTCCGTCCTCCGCAGCAGTAAAACAAGGAAAGAAGGCATTGCCACCTGCAGGCTGCCCTTACCTGATGTGTGTCTTGCGTTGCCAGCTGAGTGCTTTGTTAAGTCAACAGTTCTGTCTATTTGAAACAGCTTCAAATCATCTTCATCTAAAGCGATATCTCCCCAAAAGGCAGCTGGAGAGAAACAAACTGCAATTAGTTTCACTCTGTTTTGGAAGAAAAGTACAATTCCTATGTGGCCCATATCGCACCTGAAAGGCAGTTACTCAATGGACCAGACAAAAGTCGTACACATTAACAGTTTTAAAAATACACATGGAGCAGACAATGATGAAGAAAGGTGAGAGCACATGAACTGAGCCACTGGGCAATCTCTTCATTACGATTGCTCATGTTACCCTTTGGTTCAAGTTTGGCTCCCAACTAGGGGCTAAGGTGGTAATATTTACTCCTCACCAATGCCCGAAGGGGTGATAATTTACTGGCAGTTTCCTAGCTAGTGTGAAGGAGCTAGATAGGTTGCATCTCTGGCTGAGATGTTGCATCTGCACCATCCCCAGGCTACCAATTTGCAAAGCCATGAGGGCAGAGCGAAGCATCCAAGCACATCAGTGTGTGTGTAAAGGCTACAGTGTCAGCCTGCAGGATCTAACACACATGGTTAGCTCTCACACACACTCACACAGTGTTGGTCTAAATCCAATCTGTGAGCCAGCCGACCGTTTCTACTTCACTGCAGAGATGAAACCACAAAGGATTATTTGCCCCCTTGTGGTTTAGTTACCCTGATTTAAATTTGCAGAGCTTTTAATTTTGGAAAATCCTTGAGTTTCAGCCAGAAGTTGTGAAAAAAACAAACCAATACCTCAATATTCACAAGTCAGAGAAATAGACTGGAAACCCCTCGAGTAGAAAATAATACATCCCTGGAGTATCCTGTATAGCCCTGGAGCAGCCTGACGCAGTTGGCTCTGCACAGTGTATAGTTAACAAATTTGGAATTTGACCAAAATAAACCCAGATGATGAAGCAGTTGACCAAGCACAACACTCTTCAGAGATAGCAAACAGGTTATGAACAGAGCTGTTAAAACCCATGTGAAGCCTGTGAAAGCTGATAAAAACGAAAGAGAGGAAATGATCCCTGCCACAGTCCAGGAGAACTCAGCTAGCACCAAAGGAGCATCACTGAGTTGCTGCCTGCAACAGTGATCAACAGGGATCAGACACGATGGATTTTTTTTTCCAATCAAAAGAAGCATTTACATTCTGGGGGGGGGGAGGAATGTCTCACTGCCACACCAGCAGTTTCACTGACCAAATATGTTTGGCTTCAACAGACAATAAATTTTATTCAATGCTCTTTTTTGCTGCCGAGACCAGACAAAGTAGCAAGCTTTGCCTAAATATCACAAACCAGCAACTGGAATCTATGGCAATTTAATAATGAAAGTCAAGCCAAGAAGGGGAGTCACGACACTGGGAGACCGAGCTCTCCTCTCTTCTGCATCCCAGCAGCTCAGGCTGTTCAATAGCATAAACCAGTGGCACCGTTCTGGGACACCGCAGCTGAAGCCTTTGCACACTTCCCAGCCAGCACACTTCATCCCAGCCAAAATCACCACGAGCAGAGGAGCCCTGGGGTGAACCAAGAGGAGCTCAGCTGCTTCCTCCCCTTGCTGGAAGCCATCTCTGTCACCCTACGCTTATCCGGCCACGGCAGCAGATGGGGAGCTGGGACTCCAGGTTCTCTGGTGCTGCTGTGTCTTGCTGCCATTGCGGTCACTCCACACCAGCTCAGCAAGACGCTTGTTTCACCAACACAGATTTTAATGATCCGGCAGGTCAGTACCTCATCCCCATCAAGTCAAGCCTATTTCCTCATTGCAATGGGCTCTCCAGCAGCAGCTGGCTGTTTTTACTTAATGTCTCTGGCCTCAACACTCAACTCGGGCAGCATCTCCCCAACTTCTTGGCAACTCAAGCCCTCAAACAAAAGAGTCACAGAGAAGAAATTGTCAAAAACCCAGCAGATAGCAATTTTATTAGCATAGCTAAGGGCAAACTGATTGAGAAAGGCCTGTGGAAGAAGGCAGGGGCCCATGTGGCTGTGGTTGAAGTTCAAAGAAAAGTCATTTTCTTTTTTTTTTTTTTCTTTTTTTTCAGACAGAGAAAGGACTTGCTCAAGGCAATGCAGCATTCAAGAAACCCAGATAACAACAGTACCCCAAGCCCTCTGACATCTTCCCCAGCTACATCTGGTAACTAACCATTATACCAACCACACAGATACCCCTTCCTTCCTGCCCTTTGCTACCAAATCAATAGCCCCTTTTTGGTCCCAAATTAATTTTCAGCGCCCTGGTCTCTCAGAGGCTCTTCTCCATTAGTATCCCATGGCTTATTTTCCAGGATGAGGTAGCCCATGCCAAAGCCCAGCTTTCAAGGCAAGGCTGCACTGTGGATTTACACAAGCGGTATTGTTACATTTTTGTTCCCAGTGGAAGGCAACAGTTTTCCCCAGCCATGGCAAAGGAATCTGCTCCTGCTACAGGCCATTCATCATCCTGAAAGATAGCCCACAACAAAAGCTGAAGTTTTCTAGCAGTTATTTCCAGCTCTCTGCAGGCCTAGCATGCTTCAGGGGAGCCATGATTTATCGCAGCCCTGAACCAGCTGAACAACCTTCCTCACTGGAAGTCCCAACTGAAAACCCGGCACTGCAACTTCTCCCGGGCTGTCAAAATCTCCCTCCTAAGGACACACAAGGTGGCAAGAGGTTTGTGTCCACCCCAAGGAAACTGTCCCACCGGAAGCCCAAGTAGTTTATTATAAGAGGTTATAAGTTCAGAGACTGCTGGAAAAGAAGCATCTCAAAGCATGACTTCCTTACCCCAAGTCTCCTTTTTAATTTAATGTGGGAAGATTTCCAAAGACGAAACAAAAACAAACAAAGAAAAATTAAAATCTCTGAACAGCAGGCTAACAAACTTGGAAACCAGCACTTTTCTTGGCAGAACTCTGCAGTTTACAGCCAGGTGCAAAAGCTCTAACGCTCAGCAGAACAGCACACCATCTTTTGTTTAAGATTTATTAATCACTTTGGATATTCAGAAGAGAGCAGCACTCACTGCGATTCCCACAGCCAGGACGAGTTTGCCTGCACCACTCTGCACCTCCCCAGCTGCCAGCATGCACGCAACTGGGCAGCACTGGGCTGCTAGGGCAAGGCCAAGGACAACTGGATGCTGGGTTTGTTAAAAGCAAGTCAGTATAATCTGCCCTCAGGAAAACAGTCCCTGTGCTGGTATTTGTGATGCCTGCTAAGCACAGAGGTGCCACGACACCAAAGGATGCAGCAGACTGCTCCAGGAAGGAAAATACCTCCCCCTGGTTCAAAGAGGCTGAACAGTTTCTGGGTTTCACTTACAGCCACAAAGTCCAGACCCATCAGTGCCTTCCCAGTCCTTCCTTTTCCACAGTAACTTGTTTTGTTGCCTCTCACACATTCCCACTCCAGAGCAACGTGACGATCCAAAGTAGCTTCTTTCTTTCTTTCACTCCTGCCTGCATTTTCTCTGTTACCTAGTTCTGAGCTGCACATCAGATTTCAAGAGAGAAACATGATTTTAATGCTTCTAGGAAGAATTCAATACAAAAAAAAACCCTCATCTTCTCTGAAACAGCATTTCATAAAAGCCTTTCTAAGCAAATTATTTTCCTCTTGATTTATTTATTTTCAAATAAAACAAGCAAATGAATCACCAGAAAAGCTTCTGGTATTCATCACAGGAAATGTGATTCATTAAAAGTAGGCTGATCTCAGCACTTCAAAATAAATACCTGGAGTGGCTCTGCTTCTCCCTCACAACAGTCAGCTCCAGGTTTAAGCAAGTATTTGAAAGTCACCCAAGGTAGCAGAGCTATATACATATATATATATATATATATATGCATATGTATATATAAGGAGAAATACACACACCTGCTTTAAAAATGCACACATTCCATGCTTAAAAAAACATCACACAACATCTGCATTTGAACTATCTCCAATAATTAATCATGATGAGGAACAAATCTGTCATCCATGTGCCTACCATGGCCCCCACTCACCTCAGGCCATGGATACACCTGGCGTGGTGACACACACCACCTACACAGCAGGCAGTCTCTGGACACTATGGGAGACCGCGGCAATTTTCCTTGTAGCAACCATCAGGAACAGCAGAGAGATGCACAGCAAAGAGGCCTCGGGTACAAGGTACAAAGAAATATGCTCTGAACACACCTAAACTTATAGGATCAACCACATGTTTTTCTGCAATGGGAAAAGTCTATCTCCACTCTGTTCTCCATCACTTTTGTACTAAAATACCCAGCACTGGCTCCTGTGGCCTGCACCATGGCAGCCTAGAGGAAGGGAAAGGCTGGTGTTTGCAGGAGCGCTGGGCATGGACATGCGCACACAGGTGGCAACAACGACTGCCACCTCCTGGCACACAGCAACATGACTCATGTTGCGCTGGCCAACACAATGATTTTGAGTATTTACTGATGCTTCCCAACGTGCCAGCTCTGAGCACCTGGAGATTTAATTTTCAGGGTTGGTCACAGTTTCATTAGGGCTAACGCTTTTGAGTCTAACCATAAATAAAGGAATCAACAGATCAGAGAGCGTTCCCAGGGTCTCCGTTCTTTTCTCCTTGTGCAGGGAGACAAATCATCTGCTGCTGAGCTGCCTGCTTACACAAGAACAAGTAGTAAAATATACTGAAATATGCGGAAAAAGATCCATATCTTGAGAAAGAGAAAACCCAACACATCTTTTTTGGGCCAAAGATCCAATCTATATATTGTAGAAACAGGGCCATATCCTAAGTACTGAACGCTGCCTGAATCACAGGAGACTGGAAGCAAGCAGCAGCAGTGGCCATGAGAAAAACATCAAGACTGCCTCATTCAGCCTTTCTGTTTTAATCTGTATCAATTTATTACTCCTCAGTAAGGATGACCAGAAATTTCCCAGCTTTGGGAATAAGCTGAAGACTCTGGCAGTAAACCAGCCTACACAGCAAGGGTGCCTAGAGGCAGTGCTGCTGTCTGGCTTGACCGTGGTTTCCTGGCAATAGAGGCTCAACAATTAACTTTTCAGCCAGCAGGAGTTTCCCTGCCCAGGGACCATATTTCATTTCAGAAACAAGTCTCAGTTTGTGGCAGAATGTCTAACAACAAGATCCAGTTTTAAATTGCAACAGATATTTCAAGAACATCAAAATGTCCCGAGAACCAAAGGCGGAATCACTGTTTAGGTTTCTTCAAAAGCCCAAGTGGACAAAATTCCTACACACAGCCCTCCTGCAGTGCTCTCGGAGAGTTATTTGCAGGAGACAGAATTAGGCCATGAACTCATATTCATTCTACTTCATGTTCATTAAATGCCTTCCCTGGAAGGTGCTGATATATTAATGAACAAACATCTTTAGCTGGGGTTTGACCAAAGCAGTGAATGGGCATGTAAGCCTCTGCAATGACCAGCTTTAAGAAACAAAACCTATTTTCTCTTTGTTGACTGCAGTGTTACTTTAATAGACAACTAAATCACTCTGGCAGTGATTTAGACAACTAAAATCACTCTATGGCAGGAATTATAATATCTGCCATAATTTGGCTAGAAGAAAGATCTTATTTTAATATTCACAACTCGCCTGTTGTTGGTTCCTTCCTCACACAGGGCCTTCATCTTTTGCATATCTGTATGGCAAAGAACCCAGTGACTGAATCCATTCCCAAGACATGTACGAGCAATATACATGTGAGCAAAGAGCCAGTTTCATGTCATGGGCAGCAGAGCAGCTCCATCTACGGGCTCTGAGAAGGTTAAACACCTGTCTCACCTCTCCATAAAATAGCATTACCACTGCCTGTCATTTCAGAGGGCCTTACAGGGTTAAGGAGGCTTTCCCTGTAATTGGGTGTGCAGAACCCAAGGGATTGGGTTAATCTTTCATGGAAGGTAAACTGAGCTATGTTAGCTTAATAAAATGCACATCTTTTCTGCTATAGGTGACTCAGCATGTCCCATGACAATAGTGGTAAGAGACAGGGCTTTGGCTGTGCCTCTTGCAAGCTGCACATAGCATGATGTGTGCATCTTGGCACACGGCACATGAACAATGAACCAATTTAAAAAAAGGCCATCATGGGCACACAGACTGTGTACTCTTAGATGACGTGCACAGAACCACCCTGTAGGCAGTTAGGCTCTCAGCCACCTGACTCGTGTGCCAGCGACACTGCCCTGCAGTGCCTGCGGACTGGCCAGCAATGAGGGCTGTCCTGCTGCCCTGGTAGCTTGGATTCTCCTCAAAATTCGGTTCTTCTTTTGCCTCTTGAGCCAGCTCAGCATCTGTCCCCTCCACACTAGTGATGACTGTCTATCCCTAAGCTGAATAACGCCCTCCTCTCTGTCTGGACATCTCTCCATTTGTTATTATTCACAGTTTGATGGAGCAATCTGAAAAAAAAAAGTTTTATTGCACTGAGCTAATGAAATGTGGAACAATAATCTATCTTTAGAGAATCCAGGGCTCATCAGAAACTACATTGTCTTATGTCTGCAGCTACCATGAGTTGAGCCACCGACACCTTCCCAGCCTATAAGAGTGCAGGCTAATTGCTTTTAAACAGGGCTAATGTTCAGGGATCTCTTTTCCAAGACACACAAAGCTTAGGGTCAAATAGGAGAAAAGTCAACAGTGATTCAGAGAAGATCTGATATCTTCTCTTTAAGCCAACAGCCTGGCAAGTTGCCCCTGCCAAAAACAAATTAAAATCCTTGATTTGCCAACTTTGTGCAACTCAGCTAGCAAAGCCACTGCTTCTGTCATCCTAGCTGCTATAAGAAGTGCCAAAATCTCAATTTCCATTAAGACATGAAAACTTTTTCTCTTCCTGGTCCAGTAAATTCCACTTGATCTTAGGAACATGTAGTGCTGGCCTTCCATCAAGAGCTTGTTATATTAAAAAATCACATGTGTAAGTTCTTTTCTACAATATCCCACACTATCTCCCATCATTGCAATAACACACAACAGAGAACTGGGCTATGGCCATGATATCAGTATTGTCAGTGTAAACTGGAGCTGATGCATCCCATTAATCCAAAGCCTCAAGCCTGCTCTACATCCTCCAGCTCTGTAATAACAGGGATATTTATAATTTATTATGGAAACAAATTTTAAGATTTTCCTGTGTGGGTCTGCTGGGCAGGCACCAGGGCTTTCCCCCTTTAAGAGCCGGGCGTACAGATACTTTCTCTTCCACTGTGAGGTGTTTAAAAACCCTCAGAGTGGAATAGAACAACTCCTTTTCAGAAGGACAAGGGCAAGAAGCTTCACACCCTGCCTGAATCAGAGAGCATTTGGCAACAAGCCAAACAAAGATCCAGAAGGGACAATTTGAGAGGAAATATCATAATTACAGACAGATAAAACCTCGGCGTCCAGGTTGCATTTCAATTTACAGGAGATGGCTTTTTCCAAAACTACAATGAGTTGTAGGCAGTGAGAGGTAAAGTCTTGGTGTGTCCAAATCCTACCACAGACATACAAAGTAATAGGTAACAGTTTCAAAAAAACTAACAGTGCACACGGGAAAAGCCTCTCACAAAGACAGCAGTGATCAGGTGCAACTTTTCAATGAAAAGAAAAAGGCCCATACATGGCAGCTTCATCATGCCAACAGGGCAAAGCCATATCAACTTCTCTGTTTGACCATCAGCAAGTGGCCCGGACAGCCATGGCCTCTCGTGACTTCCCAAGTCACCTTACAGAGCAGAGGCAGCTTTGTTAGTCTGCTGAGAAGCTACTCGAGCTAACTAAGTGTGGAGAAGGGCAAAGACAAGCAATGAGGCGCCAGCCATCCGCATCCCCCCCAACACCCACACTTCCCAGGGCACCCAGCTCTTAGCCACAGGGACACTGGGAATCAAAAAGGCAGGGGGACAAAAACAATTCTGTGATCTGATTGTATATGATAAGGTCCATAACAGGTGCAGAGCCCACCTGACAGAGACAGCACCTTTCCCAAGCTTTCCGCTTGCCCCAAACACATATGAGATGTTCTTCATCAGCTCTCCCTGCAAGGCAGCAGCGCTGGCTTGGAAAACTGGCCTTGCTTCACCTACCCTTTAAGAGCAGGCAATGGCAAAGTTCTGGGTAATGAAATCCAAGGATGTGTTTGTCAATTAATTATGGAAAAAGCTGTGGCACACAAGTCTCGTCTCACTCCATCATTTTTTGCAGCTCAATATAACTTTAATTAATCTTTCCTTGGGCAATTTGAAGGAAGGGTGAGCACGCTGCAAACACCCACTGGGTATTAAATTGATTTCCTCTTTTATAGTTCTCTTTCCCTCCCTATTGGCCCTGTGATGATTTGTGGCCCTTCACTTGAAGGCACTTTTTTTCCATGCTAATATAATCTGAAGCCCCAAGCAACAATCACATCATCCAGAAGAGTAACACTGTGCACGGCCATTTGCTTCAGCCCAGCCAACACCAAGCAGATCTTCTATCTCCTTTCTCTCTCTCTCCATCTCAGGAATTCAAATTAATCACTTAACCTCTATATATTCAACATCTTCACCCAAAGAAGTGGCAATGCTTTCATTCTATGTGACTAAACTATTCAGTTCTCATAGTTACCTGCCTCTCACATGCAGCACAACTTAATTATCAAGGCAATAAAGCAAAGCATATTCGTATTGCAAATCCCCTGAGACACTAGGCTGGTTTTATACTCTGGGTATTTGCACTTAACCCAGATGGAAGGAACATCATGCTCCGTTAGGCTTCCCAGTAGTTCCATCTACCCTTAGGGTAAGACATCATCCCACCTTGGCTGATGGGCCTGAGAAAAGACTTTGCTTTAGAGGCAAGTCCATGTTAGACAGGAAAAACAAGCCAAGCAAGCGCAGTCCAGCTCTGCAGCACTGAAAGCAGCTCTTTCAAAGCAGCCTTCCCCTCTGCCTTGGGGAGGATACAGACCCTGCCTTTCCAGAGCATTTCAGTGGTCGACCATTTAAGAGCTTCTCATACTTGTCAAGCATCATTCACGAGATTTATGAATTCTCCTCACTCAGCACGGGCCCCCACCTGCCAGGCACACGTCCCTCCCGCTCTAGGAGCCACACACCAGAGGCTGTAAGTCACCTGCTGGGTGCATTTCTCACAGGGCAAGAGGAACTTGCTCAGATGCTCATTGCTGCTCAGAGAAGTCTCGCTCAGAAGGCAGCCTTGCCTCATTCTGCAGTCTCTTGACTCTGGCCTAGCATATGGCATCTTGCCACCTAGGGGTTGTGTCCAAGCATGTCCTTGAGTGCCATAAAGAAGACACAACCAGAATGGAGAGTTAGGTGTAACGTGCTCACAGCTACAGTCAAGAATGCCTGCCCTTCCCTACGGCTGAAGATGAGCTCAGAAACAGCCTGTGGACTGGTCCAGGCTGAGAAGAGTCAGAGGCCATCCTCTCATTCCAGGGTTGCCTCAAACACAGGACCCGTCATGCGTAGTTTCTTTCTCAAACACTCAGATATGATAGTGACAGGAAACAGAAGTCAGAATCAGAGTCTGCATTTGAAAGAAGAGTTCTTTTGTCAAGGTTAAGTCCTTGCTCAACAATCCCTTCTCAGCATCACGGTTAGCATCAAAGGTTAGGACACTCTGACCCAAAATGATGCATCCCACTTGCTGGAAGGCCCAAGAGAGCGACTCTGAGCCTTCCGGCCATCAGCTCATCCTGGGAGAGGAAACAATCCAGGCCAACCTTTCTCCTCAGGTAACTGCCACAACATGGGACCTGACCTGGATTTATTTCTTAAAATACAGTTGAGTTGGCAGAAGAAAAGTTTTAGATCTAGACTGCTGCAACCCTAAACTTCTTTTGTGACAATAAAGAGCTTCAGCACATTCTCCCTACTAAGGACATTTCCCTAGCCATGCCCATAATGCAGAATGAACAATTATAGCGTATTTCACTGCATCATTCAGGGAGGGATGTTTCTCCTTCAAGTGGCCCCATTCCTTTGAAAGAAACAACTGTCCCTTTTCCCTGACACCGTGGTGGCAAAAAGTGCAGTATTTTCACTCACTTGCAGCAATGCACTAGGGGAAGAGGTGCTCCCAGTCGGACAGGCAGAAAACTCACTGGAAACTGTCCAGAAACAGAAAGAAATCATCCCAGCGCGGACAAACAGATGCTGAGCCATTAGCTAAGCTACAGCCTCAGGAAAGGACACTAGCAACTCGGGCAAACTTGCAGCAAACCTTAAGGCACAGCAGCAATCTATAATCACAGAGTCTTGCATGAAAGGGGGCAGTTCGTGATAAATCACAGCCATTCAAGGGCCAGACATGGAAAGCAAACATAGGTTCATTTGACTCATTGTTTCTTATCCACCCACACCAGGAGAGGACTGTTGCAGCATTGATGGAAGATTGAAAAGAAATGGACAGCGGGCAGGAAAGAACTGGGAGCTATTTAGAGCTGATAGCTAATTTGAGCTGTTTACCAACTTCCCCTCTGCACACTGGGGATGGGAGGGTGGCAGGGGGGTGGTTTCAGCCATTAAAAATACAACATGAGAATCCATTAATTTTCCATAGAAACAATGTCGTCATAGAAGCGAGACAAATCTGATCAGTCATGCAAATGTGCTGATGTTAAATTCTCAGGCCCGGGTGCAGAATTTTGGTTGCCAAAAATGGAACAATGAAGAGATCAGGAGATTAGCAGCCAGAGCAGGAGCAGCAGTGGATGGCATCGTGGGGGCATGGGACGTAACTGAAGCCCCCTACACACCATAGCAGGGTTTGGGCCCTAAGCTGGGCCTAGGTGTGCCAGCAAAACAGACAAAAGAAAAGAAACTGTTCTCCTTATGAGATCCTGGGAACTGTGCAACTACCACATTTGTGCTCCACAAACCAGCAGGACTGCTGGGCA
>JAUBOD010000159.1:93869-105302 GCA_032353885.1 Nothura maculosa
AACATCCCTGTTCACCTGCCAGCTGCTGCTCAGAGGGAAGCAGGAGGGGAAAAGCTTCCCTCCCATTTTTGCAGGGCAACTTTCTATCCTTTTCCCAGCTGAGTTTCTGCCCTTTAAAGTGATTCTTTCTCTCCAAGAACTGCTTTAACTCACAGGAACTACAGTTAAGCTGCTTGCATTCAGGAGTTCTCACTTTTTTTTTTCTCTCCACATGCCACAACCCAAAAACTGAAGAATTTCAGAATCACTTAACTAGTCATAAAAGCAATTACTTCAGCGCCCGATCCCCCAGACTGAAAGCACCTCCCGGATAAAACTGCCAGCTGTGAAGAGCACGAGTGCTGCTTGTAGAACACGCATGCAGATGTCTCCTCTCCGAATGCGGGGAGAATTTTCTCACTGATTTTAGCAGAAAGGAAATGTTCTTTTGCAACACATTTCTTCCACATTTGGAAAAAGAATGGAAGGAAAACTTTGTTTTTAAAGATGCTCCTTAGAAGCCGCATTATTTATGGCATGCGTTCTTAAGTTGTAAGGTGTGGGCTTTGTCCAGAGCTCTACCAGTAGCTTTGTCTTTTGGGACTTATATCTTACTGTTCTGTACAGAGAAGAATTCCAGGCAGATGGGCCCTTCCAGGCTCTCTAGATCCATTTATTCTAGATCCAACCACTGACTGTATCTCCACATTCCTTGGAGCTGCAGCCCCCAGGTCAGACAAGAGGCACTTGTTTTTTCTTGGGCTTTCTGATTCATTCCAGGGGACTAATTGCTAACTCTCATTTGGGCAATTCTGCCATTTTCAGTAAAGCCGTCTGCATCAACTTGCCTGAGAAGATAGATTTGACTAGATGTGTTAGTGCTAAAGCTAGGGCAACATTCAACTTTATGATTTCTGTGTTACTTCTGTTAAGCATTAATCAAACGAAAATCTTCAGAGATGCTGGTGGATGCCACCACATTGAGGTTTTATGAAGAGGCTACCAATTTTAAGCAGGTTAAGCACCAAAAAAAAAAAATCAACTTCAGCAGTATGTGCAAGTTTCAGGTAAAAAGCCATCTTGAAAAATAACACCCATATTATGGTATAGAAACCAGTTTATTTTGTGTGCATCCCCTATACATCTTGGAACACAAATCAGGAGAGGAACTGATAGCTACTGTCGCTTCCAAGCGTTCGGACATCAAAAAAGGAGCATCAGTTAATGTTTATTTGCAGCCCTCATTATCCAGAACGCAGTGTTCACCACTTCTCAAACAAAAGGTACCAGAGCTGCTTTCTAGATGCACTCTGCCTCAAATGAATAGATTCACAAGCGCTTTCATCTACAGCATGTGCTACAGACTACCTGCTACTACTGAAGTATTCCTTGAATTCTCTGGCCTCTGTATCAGAAATTGGAAAAGAATCACTGAATGGCCAACTGAGGAGTTATCAAAAATCTTTAATTCAAGAACCACAAGCTCCTATGAAACAACCATGGAAGGAGGAGTGTTGGCTGCAAGATCTTTATTTCTTCCATAAAAGAGGAAGGACTACATTATCTAAGCAGAGGGCTTCCAGATTCTTTTATGCCAAGATGGTTCAAAATATATCCACAGCTTCTGGGCAGCAAATAAACAGCCTTGCTTCAAACAGCAGCCATAAGGAAAAGCTGTTCAAAACTGGTCACACTTTGCACTCCTTAAGAAACTGAAAGGGAAAAACAAAGCAAACCCACAGCTCGTTCACGTGGTAAGGTAGAAGTATCAAAATGTCAATTATTTAAACACACGGTACTTCTCCAGAGGAACGTCCTTGCAGAAACAAAAGCAATGGCTGTGACGTGTCTTTTCAAAGTCACTTTAAAAGCTGCACAATCCTATCTGTATATGCAAAAGCTAATAATGCCAGAGGATAGAGAAGGCAAGTAGGCAGCCCACCATTCCGTGGCATTAAAAAGTGATTACATGGAATTCACAAATGGTTCAGTGACATTTCTGATACACTAATCATATAGCAGTGCTGTAAATACAGAAACAGACCCATTATCAAAATATTCCCTTTAAAAAAAAACTTGTATCTCAGAGGAGTACTTAATGTATTTATTGTGTGGAGATAATGGCTTTTCGCTTCAAATTTAGAAGAACAGGGATGAGGAGAGGTGCCCTAGCAAGAACAAGTACCAAACTCATTCCCCAGGTCTCCATACTTTGAAATAAAGAAAAACTGGTGACCCAATTTACAAGCTCATCTTAAAATCAGTCTGTAATGTTCAAGAGTCACCTCCTCTTTAATGGCAGAGCATTCAGCAACAGGCACCAACCACTCACTTGAAGCAAAACTTAATTCTTTTAACCAGACCAGTTAAAATTGGCCACGAGAATCACGGCTGAAAGCTCAGATGTTTTGTACAAAATGTCATACACAGGATGCACCGTTTCCCCTATTACCTGTAACTTCAGCTTTCCCCTCCCACAGCCCCAAAGGCAGCACTGATTCACCCCTTTGCCGCTGCATTACCAGCAGTTTTGTACAGAGGCAGCACAGTGCTAGCAAGTACAACGACTCTGCTCATTTCTCAAATGGAGCAAGTTGCACTTTCTGAGGCAGGGCCCCGTTTCCAACAGCCTCAGCGAAGGCAGCATCGCCGCATGGCAGATGCCAGAGACGTCTCAAGCTGACTGCATCTTACATCTGCCACAGAAACACATTTAGAACCCTTCCAGCTAGGCACAGTGCATAATTAACACTCATCTGTCCTAGAAAGACTTAGTTTCTATTTGGCCATCTTTTCTATCTGTGCTTATCTCCATTTTTTCTCAGCACACTAGATTTCTCCAACAACGTTCATCCAGAAGCAACCGTTTTTGCACTAGTCATCCACTCTGGAGCCGTCCTGTTCAATACAGCTGCAGGCAAACTCTGATTTGTGCAGGATTTTCATATTTGAAAGCACATTAATATTGTATACAGAAATTGGCATTCAGTAGCATTGCCTTTTTAAGCAGACATTCTCAACTGCAAACTCATCTATTTTCACAATCAGAACATTTTTGTCTGAAAAGTTTATTTTCGTTTTCTGAACACTCTGAAGCGACCGCTTTTGATGTTATACAAGTGTCCAGATGAGATTAACAAAATTAAAATGTTCTAAATTACAAATTTAATTCCTGTAAGAGCTTCAGAAAAGAAACAGAACAGAAGAGCATGACATACACACATTATGAAGAAACCCCAACTTTTCATGCAATGGCAGGCAAGATGTAAAAAGCCACCCAGTTCACACATTTGTACACCGAATCATCAGAAAAGTACTCTGTAGTAAATCTGTACATCCAAATACATTTGGGATCTATACCTAAGTTACATTATTTAATGTTATATACATTTATTACCCCTGTATAATGTCTAAAGCAAAATATTCAAACCCAAACAAAAAAAAATAAAAAAGACTAACTTGGAAAAAAAAAAAAAAAGGAGAATCACTTTAGACATTCAGTTAAAATGTTGGTTTTGTTTTAATCTAGACCTCAATGTTTATTAAAAACAAAATCCTCTTCATTTAATATTTGCTTTCTAACTGTACAGTAAATTGCATTGCAGAGAACACATCCCGTTTTCAGACTGTATTTTCTTTGGATGGATTTAAGATGTAGCTGGATTATTTTAAAGATAAATAAAGGGAAGTTGGTCCAACTAGAATGATAGCTGATATATTACATGCATATGGGTTTTTTAATATATTTTTAAATTACTTTTTTTTTTTTAAACAAATGAGTGTAGGGTATAGTTGATATTGCAAATAAACCAAAAAGCACCTGGAGACAAAATATAAAACATACCTCCTTATCCTGACAATGGCAGTAAAAAACAGAAAAGTAATCTTTCTGGAACAGCATTTTTACATAATTTAGAAATGTTAAGTACCAGCAAGACTACTAATCAAGTAGTTTTAGCAGCCAAGGTTCCCTCTTTTTATTGAATGGAACAAATGCTTTAAATAAACCGTTTGTCCTCTTCACTGAAGAGAGCTAGTCTATTCATCTTTAATGAGCTAGGGTTTTTTTTTCTTTTTTTTTCTTTTTTTGGGGAAGAAGATTAGCCACATACTGTAGTAATGCCTACTGCATATAATCCAAGCATTTGCTGTGAACAGTTGGAGAAAGCAGTCAGTAAGAACCTAGGATCAATGAAATAGATGTTACTTTAAGCCATCCACAAAACGGAGACCCATAGAGTGCCCAGTGTTAAAACCCAAATCTCTTCTCGCGCTTTTTGCTGTGCAGGTTCATCCCCATGAACACACAAACTGATCCATAGTTCACTTTTCGTATTTTCTTAGTCAATTTTCACATTAGTGTAGATTTTACGAACAAAGGCACTTGTTCCCATGTAACCAATAGCTCCTGCAAAAACAAACACAAAACGTTCAGTGTTAGAGCTGATCATCAAAACAAACAGAAACCGAACACACTTTAAACTCTGAAAGTCACATAAATCGCATACTGTGCAAAGGAAATCATTTACCAGGGGCATTTATCCTCAAATTCTAATTATCCATGCTCCCAGGGCATGAAACTGCCCCACTCTAGCAATCTAAATGCATTAAGCCACCTTACCAAGAGGCCACGCTCACTTGGCCTCGATAAATATAGCAGCCCCCCTATGGCTGCCAATAAGCGGGTCCTCCCTGCTGAACAGAGGGTAGGAAACACACAATCCCCAACTCTGCAGGGAAGGAAGATGGGAGCGCGGGTTTTTATTATAAGTTACATGCCTTCTGGATGAGTGTTTTATTGACAGATGGCTTGTTTCTTACCACGAGGCACAAATCATAATAGATCCCCGTTGCAGGGGTTTTAAACTAGAAGGAGGTCTGTACAGAAAGATTAAACTAGTAGCAGTTAGCAGTTAAGGGAAATTGCAACCTGTGGTGCTCAAATCAGTAAGAGTCATGAGCAGAGTGCGTATTGGCACAGCAGCAATAAAGGAACGGGTCACTGGGTTTTTGACAGGGGCAACAGTTTAGCATAAAATCTGAAATATGGCAGCACTAAGGACACCTGGAAAGATGAAAGAAATGCACAGCACCCAGAATGACCAGGATCTCTCAGACGGGGATGGAGATGGTCAAACCCAGCAGCTCAGGCTTGCCAGGCTGCGCAGACTCACACAAGAACCTAACCACAAAAACACAAAAACCTAACCCTTACTAAGACAAAATGACAACAGCTTTCCTTCACTAAAAATAGAAAGTTTTTTCCTTCCATTTGGAAATCTTTATTTCTAAATGATTCTTTAAAGTTATAAATATCACTGCACAAGGTTATGCAATATTAACTATTTCTGGCCTGTACTAGTTGGGCTGAATAGGCCATCACCATATCTGGGCAGAACAAGGCCTAAATAAACTAAACTCAGAAGAATCCAAGTACTCAGACAAAGCATCCACAGCATAGTAAAATACTGACTCCCTTCTCTTAATTTAAACCAATTAACACTCATTATAGAGGTGGGTGGTTTTTTTTTTTTTTTTTTTTTTTAAACAAAAACCAAGTTACCTTCAATCACCCAGTGTTTATCTGGCTGTGGAGGAGGGCACTGCAGAAGGGCACAGTGCACCCAGCTCTAATGCCATCTACTGAGCTAGGAAACAAGTTTTGTCCTTATCTGTCACTGAGGGAGGAGAGTGAGGAGCTCAGAAGATTTGCAGGTTCTTGAGATTTGAGTCATTAAGTCTAGTCAGGAGCACTAAAACAGGGTGAGATGATACCAGCCTGCAGAGATTCTCCTTGGGGCTGCTTTGGATCCAATACCCAACTGTGTGGTACCGACCAAAGCCATCTGCATGTGCCTGGAAAGCAGAGCTCTCCACGCCTTCCCCAGGGGAGGTACAGTCAGCAACATGTCCATGGCACAATTCCCCAACACAAATGTCTTTGTTAGTCCTCAATGGCAGCCGGCTCCTCGGACAAATGCTTTGTGACAGGGAATTTCCACATTCCCCCCTCTCCACATGCTGAAAATAGGAGCCCTCAGTAAAAAGGAACCTCACAGCTTCTCTTCCAATACACAGTTAAAAGACATAACAAAGTCTCAACAGGGCTGTGGGGATGCAATTCAACACTAAAACAAGTGTTTCCTGGTTCTGAAGAAACGTAGACTTTGCTCTAACATTCCATCAAGTAATATCCCATCGTGATGGGAAAGCATTGGAAAATCTTCCTGTCTAATGTTTTAAAAAATAATTTAATTACAGAATCTTGTGTGCAAGCTCAGCTTCTGCATTACAGACACTTTAATCAATATCAGCCTGAACACTTTAAAAGGAAAGAGATTAGAGTTGAAAAGTATAAGCCTATTAAAGAAAAAAAATGGCTGCAAGACTACCCGAACAGCAGGGAAGTCTTGTAATGTGCCAAGAACTTGATGAGGCCAGATTAGATTTCATGAGGGAGAAAGGAAAGAGGTACTCAGCAGCTAGAAGTGATTTTCTCCCCTTTTTATGAAGCATTTTGAAATCAGCTTCTTGGGATATCAAGAAATCCGCACTTCATAGAAAGTCCAGTCCTGTTAGATATCACGGGTTTCAAATCTAACTCACAGTAAAGTCTTTCAATATAGTGTATAGGACTATTCATATACTGACAGGAAAAGGTGTCACATAAGGATAATGCATGAAAAGCTAAGTACATCCCACAAAAGTGCAGAACTATAGAGCACTTTCTGGAAGTCAAAGTGAGCGATGAACATCAAGCTAACAGACAAGTACACTTGACTTCATCAGATGGTCTTCGCTACAGATTACTTTCCTTAAAGATCTTTCAAAAAACGACTTTTTAACAAGCAATGAAACTCATCTGACACAGAAGAGCACCTTTCTCTCCATATCTGTGAGTATTTCAATGCTTACTTCTCAAACACGGTCCTGAAGTTTCAGTTTATTCTGTATCTTATCCACATACACATGCTACAAGACACAGATGGTAGTATCATTCAAGTGGGCTATCACTGACACTTCAACAAACATCTAGCTCTCTGTAATTATACAATAGTAAAAACTCCGAACAAAAACATTAACAGGGATTTAGCTTCACTTGAATTTTATTTTGCAGAATTTAGTGGCTTGAAAATGCTTCCATTACCATATTCTGACCCAACAATGAATCTTTTTGCCTTGCACTGAGGCTAAAATTCTTGGCACAGTACATAAAAATTATCTCCCACGTGAAGAAACAATCCATAGAAGCCTCCTAAGCTAGTAATAGGAAGCATGTATAACCAGAGAACTAGGATGACTTTCAAAAGACTGTAAGGTTAGTTTAGCAGATCTGACACACATACTCATTTCACTACCACAGAACTAAAATCAGAAACATGACAATCTGATAATTTCCGACAGCCTATTTTCAATGTATTTGAAACTTACCACACATAATTCCCAAAGCTGTGCTAAATACTGCCATATAACCAAAGTAAAATGACGTTTGAAACAAGCCATACATCCTGGAAAAGAAAAAAAAAAGCCAAGTTATTCTCTCATTCTTCCACAATATGAATTATTCTACCATCTGAAGCATGCTAAAAAAACTTCCTTAGCTTATCAATAATCACACCATCAAGCAAGAAAATTACTACTTACTTTGTCTTGAAAAAGTAGTAGTAAAAGGAGTACATGTAAACATATATCGCAGTTGACGCAGCAGAAAGAAAGCTTGTCCATTGCCTGAAAATAAACACATACCCATCATGTATCTAAGTGAAATAGATGCACAACAGGCTAAAATTACTTGCTCTGTGAAGTATACTGATTACCCATAGACTTATTTAACAAAATCTACATGTATCAAGTGCTTCAAGTGCTTTCGGGGCACTCCAAGATCTGGAATGCCCAGTCATCTGAGATCCTGCTTCAACAGTGGCAGTCACTGTTGATATCAAATAATGAATTTCTTGATACTGAGGCCAGACTTTTTAAAAAAATGCATATACACACATGCACAGCTCCTGTTCACGAAGATTTCAAGAGCCAGGTATGCACAAGCAAGTTTTCCCTTCTACAACCCTGAGAGCTGAAATCTGGACATGGGACACTTTGAAAAGACCCATTTAGACTGAAGAACAAGTATTTCACGGAAAACACTCTTGATTTGGCTATTTATGCAAAAAAACACAATACTTACCACCTATAATCCTCTGCATTTAGCAGGAAATATGTACAAACGATAGTCACACAAACTGTCACGATGCAGAGGATAACTAGAACCAACATCATAAAGCCATAAACGTAGTAGATCTTGTAAGCCCAGAATGAAGTAAAAATGAAATACCTGAAAAGAACAAACCAAATATACAGATGACATTGTTATGAGACAAATTATTAGTAGCTTGAATCAGTAAATAGTTGACAAACTT
The DNA here is from genome assembly GCA_032353885.1 of Nothura maculosa. NCBI lineage: Eukaryota > Metazoa > Chordata > Aves > Tinamiformes > Tinamidae > Nothura > Nothura maculosa. The sequence goes on from JAUBOD010000159.1 coordinate 102,266, forward strand.
ACATTTCAATAAAAATTGATCCAAAAGGGAGGATTCCACCTAGGCAAACAATAACAGCTGGTTCCATGAACCTGAAAGATATTAAGATTTGTATAGGGACAATTTTAATGTATGTTTATAAATAAAAGATTAAGACAAAAGGCTCCATAATTAAGCTAGCAAGAACATACGTAATAGGCGTGTTAAAAATAATTTTTCTGTCTTATACCATTACATTAGAAAAGAAATTTCCCCAAAGATGTCGTGTATGGAGAGGAAAAATTACTTGTGGGGGATCCTAAGCAAATCCCCCACAAGGGGGGTTATGAATCTAACAAGCCTTAAAGTTTACAGAAATAACCCCTCTTTTCTAAGAAGAGCCTAACAACAAAGTCTCTTGACAACAAAGTCTCATCAGTCTTGATGGGGTCAGTGAAAATTCAATGCTGTTGATCACCATACAAATAATATTGCAAAGGAAAAAAAAAAAAAAAAGGTTATGGTCATTTAATTAAGGATCACTGTACTTTTTCACTGCTATACTGAGTCAGTGTCATGAGTATATAGCCAAAAATTAATACCTAACTACCTGTAGATGATAGTGTTACATACTAAAGGTGACCTCTTTGTAGTACTCACAACAATACTGAATCTAGCTAGCAGTGATTTAATTTGCAGCTTCTTTAATTATTTAGAAGGAGACTTGTCTAAGCTGAGGTGTGTAATTTCATCTTCAGGAAGAGTATCTTATTTCTTTTTATCTGTCACCCTGATCCAGCAGAAAGCATCAGTTTCCCATGATACAGGCCATGCTATAAATCAAATCCTAGCTTCTCAGCTGTGCTGCCCACCACTGACAAGAGACTAAGTGTGCTGCACTTCCTGGGTATTGCAAGTGCACACGTTTCAGTGCCCCCTTTACCTCATCTGTTCCATTCCTCTGAATAGGAAAGGCAAGAAAAATCTATTAAAAACATCCTCTGAGGACATTATTTCCATAGCTTGCTGCTTCCATCTCAGAATGAAATTAATAAGAAAAAGCGATTGCATTTGTGATACTCCAAAAAGTTAAGCCTACTTAGGCTAGGCATCCATAGACATTCACTTCAAAAATAATTAAAGCTTCTTCACGATGCCAACTACGTCCTTGGCTCTATGCCACCCAAAAAGGTGCAGAAGAGGGAGCAGCATTGCAAACTTTCCCCTAACATCACCCTGCAAATGTGTCTCAGCCTGAACAGGGAGACCATTAAGCAGAACAGTTCTGCCCCCAAGGCACATTCAACCCTAAATCTGTCAGAGGCAGTAATGAAAGGAGAAGCTGCATTTCAAGACAGCCATATAGGAACTGTGTTGGGACCATCCCTTTTATGTAAGAGGCTGAACAGCAATTCAGGCCAAATGTCAATCAGTGATCCAGGACAGTAACTACTGCTACAATTATTAACCATTAATTGCAGTTGGTATTTTAGTTCCAAGAGAAAAACTGTATTATGGAAACTTCAGTGGAGGTGTGCTTAGACAAAATTCCATCTAAACCTAAAAAAGTTGTTAAAAACCAAACCAAACAAAAGCACATTACAGAGAGAACAGTTCTAGTTTACATGGTGAATAGTTCCAGTTCAATGCACGTGTCTTTACCATTTTTTCTCTGGTATGGGACGAGGAACTGCATTAACACGACAGGGGAAATTGGGCTGTCCCGACAGATTCCGGCCCAGAATCGTGCCAACCAGGTTCAATGGCAGAATAACAAAGAAGCAAATACAACACACTGCCACCTGCAAATTAAAAACAGGCATGAGAAGACAGAAGAGGATATGAACAACCCACTCTGTATATATTAGTGCTTATCAATTCCCACTGTAGAACAACACCTCTAATTATGAAGCATTATACAATACACACCCTCCAGGAAATTTTACCATGAATCATCTTTTATGCAATACGTGCACGTCGCTCTACTTTTGCTCTTCATGGAAAGCAATACATCCTATTTTGCAAAACAGCTTTAAGTATTTAGCAAAGTGTTTTCTACTGGTGAATCTTTGACAGAAATGAACAAGCATTACATAGCTTGATAAATTTCTGATTTTGATAACTAAAGGCAGAGCAATTTCCTGTAATGCAATAATTACAGTTGTCCTGTATGTCGACAGTGTGAACGTCCTTATACAAACATATGAAAAATAGTGTTTTCAAGAGCACTGCTGCCCACTCTATGTTCCAAGGAATGCCCCATGCCTTGTCCCTGCACCTCCTCAGCAAGGTCACAGCTGCTCTATTCCCATTCCATCATAAAAAGATCCTTGGCAGCAAATTAATCCAAAATAGGGGACAGAACCACAGACTGACTCGTCCAGTGTTACTCAGCAGCAAATGAAGGCTCTTCACATACATTATATCTACAAATCCTACTGCAGGCAACTGATAAGTAACAGTCTCTAGGCTTTATGGGAAGAGAAGTTGCATTCATCATCATCATACATCAGCTATTACACGAGTTTAAAGCAGCAACATCTGGCTAAAGGGAGTCTTGCACACCATTGCCTGGGGCTGGGTGCAGCAAGTGTTGATACTTCTTCACAGAAGAGATACATGGTGCAAATGGGCAACGAGCAGAAGCACTGTCCAAAATGCTTTATAGTGAAGAGGTTAATTAAACATTAATATCAGACACCACTAAAACTCAGAAGCTTTAGCTGTAAATAAGAAGACACTAAGTAGTTTTTACATCTGACAGCACTAATAAAGCAGAGCTCGCTACACTCTTTATATCTTCCATCTGTCTTCTTCCAGCTCAGGAAAAAGACTGGTAAGCAAGGAGAGTGACTTAGGCAGGACTCTGAGGTCGCCTAAGAATGATGCTCAGAGGAAGCAGGTCACTACTTAGACCCCACTTAATGAATGGAGCTCTGCAACTTGGCTCTTGAAAGCAGCTCAACTTGGAGGAAAAAAAAAAGAAAAAAAAGCAGATAAGAATTTCAGTGCAAAATATCTGACAGAGCAGCATGTTAAGCCCCACACTTAATAAAATTTGTTAGCATCACAGGACAAG
>JAUBOD010000159.1:167916-179597 GCA_032353885.1 Nothura maculosa
AGATTGAAAGAGACAAGAATTCACTCTGCAAGGAAGAGATTTCAGGACTGAAATCATGAAATGGTACTTCCATGCTCTCATGCACCCTTCAGTTACCAGAGTTTACCCCTGCTTTGATTTAAAACAATTCTGGCAATTGTTGGACATATTCAAGTAAAATAATTAACATTAGCAATCTAGATATATGTTGCTTGGACCTTCCTAACTCGGAAAAGCACATTTAAATCAACACGATGTTCATACAGTTCTGGAGGAAAACAGTAACTAAAACTTTCACTTTTGCCAATAAACAGCAGAAGAGCAAATTTAATCTCTGGTCAAATTTATTTTTTGAATACAAAAGCTCAGCCACCATTTGCTGTCTTCATGATAGGGCCAAAGGGAGGGAGCCAGGCTATGTCTAGCTGAGCCCCTAGGAAGTCCAGACGGTTTAAGGGAGTTTGAAAGGGGGGTCTAAGTTGTAACATATGTTGGTCTTAAGTGGCACTAGAATTACATCTTGTGATCTGGTTACCTGAGAATGCCTTCTCCAACACAAACTCCAAGTCATATTTTTCCAGGAGGACTATTTTACCCAAGAATATAACTTTAAATTTTCTTTTTGTTGCAATAAATTTGCCATCGTAGTTATTCCTTGCTATAAAGTCCCTTTATACAGACATCATCAGACACACAAGAAATCTGCACTGCCTCTTTTAGACTTCCTAAGAACAAAATTGATATAGACCAGCCCTAACCCAAGAGAAGCCTGCAACAGTCCTGTCCCTACAATGCTGGCAAGGAATGCTAACCCGGAGGATGGAAGGCAATGTTGTCCTACATAGAAGCTCTCCATATTTCTCTTGGGATCTCTCAGAAAGCAGCACCACACCAGCCTCTAGAGCACAGGAAAGGTCAGATGTACCAAAAAATACATAGATTAGACTCCTATAGTCTCCAGCCATAAGCACTTCAATACTAATAAAGCCCTCTGGGCTTCATATGAGATAACCAAGAAGTCTCATCACTTTTGGACTGACTGGATCACTTAAATCCACTAAGTGTGATTCTATAGCAAACCTCTGCCATTCAGTCATGAGTAACAAACCGCTCTGGCTCTGATCAGTTTAGGCTGAACACTAGACAGTACCCAGTAAAGGATAACTATGTCTTGCGCCCAGTATGTTGGAAAGATAACTCTGAAGAAAAAGATAACTTTCCCTTGATTGGGGTCAAAGTGCAGGGCATATTTACAGGCAGAACTTTAGAGTTAATTTTACTTTCCATTTCAAATCTAAAGCACACACCTAAGATATAATCCAAATTCAAAAGTTCCTTGTGAGTCACTGGTAACCTCAGGGACCAATTTACAAGGTAAATGAAAACCAGTTTGCAGAACTTTTTAGCCTACACAGATTAGTGGAATTTATTTTAATTTTCTATTTCAGTATGAAAACAAGGATGAACAAGACCACACAGCTCTGTCCCCCAGCCCCGACTAGGAAACGCAACCTTACCTTCTGAAATAGCCTTCCTGACAGCTGCCAGGTAAGCATCAGGCTCATCATCGTATGTGACTTCTTGCCACTGAGGCCAGTCCTTGAAAAAGGTCAAATAGTCATCACAGTCTGTCACACCACAGAACAGCTTGACCACTTTGTGCGGGGGCCACAAGGCTTCCTGCAGGCTCTGCAGGACCGGAGGAAGATAAAAGTTCTGCACCAGTTCAGCAGAGAGCAAAACGATGATGCTCCGACTTCTGCCAAAGAGATCCAGCTCCTGGCGGGAAATTGCAGCCTCACTTTCCACCTGGTAGCTTCGGATTCGATGCTTTCGGATGTGCTGAGTGGAGAGGAAGAGATTCTGAAGGTACTGGCACCATTCAGCGGCGTCACTTGCATACACGATCAGCACATCATATCCTCCAGGGGTTCCTGTGCAGGTGGGGAGAGAAGCGCATTAAAGCCACAGCAAAACCTAATCCTCAGTTTTACAGAAAAAGAAAACCAGCTAGAGGGCTGTCCTTCATTAAGGAGCTCCAAAGCACTTTAAAAGAACAGTAGTACAGGCAAAGCAAACAGATGTTCTGAGGCACTGAACAATTCTAAGTTTGGCTGAACTATTGTTCAACCCCTTAAACAAATGCGCTTGAAAATACCAATCCACCCTTGGGTGAGAGATAAAACTAATCTGAGACAACCTTAGGGGCTCTGCAACACAAATTTAGACTGCTACATGCTGAAGTGAAGCACCCACTAAATATAGCACACTTAAAAGAAAGGTCTTTATTTAAATAGTCTCCTGATGCTCACAGGAAGCCACTAAGACCTCTATGGGGCCAGTCATCTGTAGCAGGGGGCAAACTGCCCAGAAGGCACAAGTGCAACAGCCCCAGGGTTTAAGTCTCACCTTATTTTTTCCCTCCATCCATGAAGACGTTTACCCAGATTTGAAGATTATAGCTGTGGTCCCATGGTAAATCACAGGGTTTAGCATTTCAGAAATTATTAGTAAACTGCCTTTCTTCTCATCCCACTTTGACTCTCTAAAAGTGCCAACATTTCCAACCCATCTCCATCCAGAAGCAAGCAAGCAAACACCATTTTTCAAATTAGATGACTTTGCCTAAAATTTTGCATGCCAGAAAGGGAAAGAATAGAGATTGTGCTTCTGTAGTCACCTGATTAAACTTAAATAAAAAATTGAACAACCTCCAAAGATTCCATTCTGCCACCTGACTCAGTCTTTATTATAGCTATAAGAAGGATCGAAACGTGATCTATGCGAGTGCTACAGCATCCAGCGCTTAACCATACAATTACAAACATTTCTTTAAATTGCAGTTAAGCAGAAGGGGTGCAATTGAGAAGTAAAGCTTAGAGGTATCACCTATGCCCACTCAATAATGTTAGTTACCTGCATAACTGGAAAGGAAAGACTGACATCCTAGATCTACAGAATACTCAAGATGCAGTCTGAGAGGCCCTGTAATAGCTGCGTACTTCTGTGTGTGTGCAATTCACAAACCCCAGGCTGCAGTTTGTAGAAAAAAAATATTCTCCATGGAGGAGATCCAATAAAGTCATAAAGTGGCTCTGGGGGCTGTTAGGAAAAAGAGCAGAACTGTTCTGAAGAGTTTTCTCCTCAGGAAAAAGATTGATATCAAAATATCACATTCTGCTTCAAGCTGCCTCACAAGGGAGATAACTGCGAACAGGTAGAAACAGAGGTAACAGGTAAGTTTAGCACAACAGTCTTATTCTAAAGGGCAAGAGAGGAGAACCAGAGACTTCAGGAAGCCCAGCAGGAACTTTTGCTTCCAGGGCACGGTGGTGACCACCACAGCGGGCAGGGGGAGGGCGCAGCACAGCCAGGAGCAGGGAGTGCAGCAAACTGGATCCGCCAGCCTGGGCCAGACGGGAGACCTCTGCTAACTTGAAGGCAGCAAGGACAGGAACCCAAGGCACCTTGGAGCCAGCGGCCGTGATGGGGGAAGAAAGTGAATCAGAGAACGGTTGAGGTTGAAGAGACCTCTAGAGATCACCTAGTCCAACCTTCCTGCTCCAGCACGTGGCACAGGGTGGCATGCAGGAGGGTTTTGAAGATCTCCAGAGGAGACTCCACAAACCTTCAGCTCCCCTCACATGCTGCACCATGGGCAGGCTACCAAGCCTCCCTTCTCCGAAATGAGCGCAAAGATGCAACCTGACAGACCCTGTTCCCTGTCAGCAGTGCTACCTCCACAGATAACACAGCCACAAGCTGCACAACATCTGCAGCCACCAGTGCCAAACGGCGCCTGGTGTTCAGGAGAGGAGTCGGTTCCTCCGTGCACCGCGGCTCCTCCAGCACCACCAACTCTGTTCTGCTCCAGCTGTCCACAGGCTCCCTTACGTGCAGGTCTCTAGTCTTACACGACCAGGGGAAGCTGAGGAGAAGCTCTTGGAAAGGAGAACTAAACAACAGAATTACTGACTCCACTCCTAGAGCCATGGAAATTACAGTCACAAGCAAGCTCACTGCATCCTGAAGCATTAAGTCAGCAGATGAGACTGTTGGGAAGAAATTAAAAATCTTTGAAAATGAGATGTTGCAGTTTAACATTTTCTAGAATGATGGCACAGGATTTACTTCCCTGGACCGTGCTGTTATTTGCTTGGTGAAACACTTCTCTTTGCTGCACAAACTGCTCTCCAGTCCTCAGGGAAACAAACAGAAGATACACAATGTTTGAGGGGGGAGCTTCCCCACCACCTTTTCATACATCAGTAAAACTGTAACTGATGTCTGAACACACTTTAAAGCGCAATATAAACTTTGCCTATTGTACACACATAGGGAAATCTCTAGGCAAACATCTAGCTTTATTCCTACTGAGCCCTGGCATGAGTTGTCTGCTTTGACAATGCATTTCACAGGCTGTTTCTTGGAAAAGGAAAAACAAACAGAAGGCAGCCTTCACTTCGCAGCAAGAATCCCTTCAGATAGTGTATATGGCAGTAAGATGAGGAAAGGGGATGCAGGCAGCTAACCTTTTCAAAAAACAAATTTTAAAAATCATATTTCCAAGTTAAAAACAGTTTAATATTCAACAATAATTTCTTCCTAGATCCCAGATTTACAGACTAAAAGCAAATATTATTGAAACTAATTTTAATTTTGCTATTTTTTTAGTTTACAAGATGTCAGCAATATTTTAAAAACTTGCAAGTATTGTTTATTTCATAGAAGAAACCTAGGTGTGGGTCTGTAGCAGTTTGCAATTATAAAAAACAACCCTTGGACTCCTTTCAAGGTGTCACTGTCCCTTTCAATGCTTAGCTGTAAACTCCATTATAGAGCAACAGTATAAAATTTATGAGATTGCAAACTAGCGCTGTAGAAATGCTGAATGCCTATAATAGAGGCTGCAATCTTGCAACCTAAACAGTCAGAACAAGAGATAAAGCTTTTCTAGTTTAAACTCCAAATGAAATAGAGGAGGGAATAAAACAATCTGCTCAAAACCAAAGGTGGCCCATGGCAAGTTCAAGAAGAGAATAAAAGTGTCCTAAATTGATAGACTATATTGTGCATTTATAGTCCCTCTTAGAGAGGGAAATAAAACAGGCCCATCTTAGGGCAGATTAGCAAAATGACAATCCTTGAGTTCAGTGTAAATAGAAGAGCAGTTTATAACCATATCATGCAATTCTAATTACCTAGAGGCATTAAAATAGTTAAAGGACACTGGAGGAAGTTGGCGTATCAGCTCTGGCTATGACTGCCTCTTAACCCCTTAACACTTCCCAACTTCGACCCGCTGTTGCCTGCTGTTACTACTGGCCAAAAGGCTCGACCTTTGTCAATCTACACATCACTAAGAGTTTTAAACTGTACTGGTGCATTCCAGAAGATATTCAAACCCTCTAACAACCAATCCACTTCTCTGTGTCATCTCTTACGGCCCTTTTCTCAATAGACCATGATTTTTTCAAGGTCCATAGACCAACTACAGGTTAAAAAAGAAAAGAAAAACCTGACAAACATCTTAGACCATCGTGTTCAGTGGCAAGCAAATCGCTTTTTAACTTTTCACCTGCTAGATCAAATCCTTCCCAAGCACTCACTAAACAGAAGGGAGTTATGTAGCCTATTTGTATTACCAGCAATTTACTTTGGGATTTAAGCACACAAAAGATACAATATTATATTCATTTCCAAAACACCAGTCTTTGATAGAGCGAGATCCAACTTCTAACCAAAGACAACTCTCTATAACATAAGCGAAACTCATCCTGTTGCTTCTCCAGACTCCAATTCCTGTGTGAGAGAGGGTTTCCCGGAGGTGCTAAGAGCTGCTGGGAGCCATTAACAGCCCTTGGCACCTTTCAGATATTTCAGTGTCCAAAGTCGGTGCATTTAGGTGACGTGTGACGGAATGAGCGCATACTTTGCCTGCCCAGAATGCATAACCAAGTAGCAGAGATCACATGCACTAATTATTAACAGGCTAGCGAGATCTCTCGGTGTGAGTGGAACTGAAAACCTTGACTTTATTTAAAGTACTGCACACAAGAAAGATAAAAAATAGAAGCAAACTAGAGGAAAAAAACGTGAGCAGAACTTCAGGGATAGGAATGAGAGTTCTGCATCAACAATATGTGAATCTAAAGTTGTTCTAAGAGCTTTATTGAAGCTTATTTCTGGCTACAAAGCGAGCAGCAGTTTTGCTCTCTGTCCAGGAGCCTCCCGAGAGGTTCATTCAGATTATTTTTACCTCTCACGGAGATACGCGCCAGCGAAACACTAACGTTGCCTCATGCCTGGGGCAGCACATTTTGCCTTTTTGACTTGAAGCGAATGTGTACACTCCCCTGCAGGGAGGAGAACTTGCAAATTGGGCAAACTTACACAGTCCAGCTTAAATTTCCTTCCCTCTGGAGTCTGCAGATGTCTCCTAACCAGCGCTCCCTACGCCCCAACAGGCAGAACACTGCCCGCGATGGGAACCTGGGACAGTTTGCGGGTGCTCCCGCGGGCAGGAGGCCAAACCCGAAAGGGGCAGCCCGCAAACGCCGCGGAGCAGAGCGCGGCTCGGGGAGAGGCGGGTTCAGGGGACCGCGGAGGTGCCCCGGGCAGGGAGGGCCGGGCCCGGGGCAGGTTCCTCTCGGGACACCTCGCTCCGGGCTGGCCAGGGGCGCAGCGAAGCGGGCGCCGCCGCCGGGACCGCTCCGGGCAGCGGGAGCCCGGCAGGGGAGCGGCCCGGCAGCCGCCGCACGAAGCTCCGCCGGAGCGCACGCACGGGACCCTCCTGTCCCGTTCACACGAGCAGAGCCGCGGAGCCGCCTCCGCGCCCCGCCGAGGGGCAGCCCGGGGGTCCCGCCCGCCGCCGCGGCACCTACCGGGGGCCGCCATGGTCCGTGCGGCGGCCGGGGGCTGATGCCCCGTCCCTCACATCGCGATCGCGCTCCCGGCGGCGGCGGCGCTGCCCTCCCTCCCCACGGCCCTCCCTCCTTCCCGCGGCCACTTCCTCGGCCCGGCCGGGGACTCTGTCCCGCGCCGCCCGCGGGCCCCGCCTCCCGGGCCGGGCCGGGCCGGGCCGCCCCCGAGCGCTGCAGCCCCGGAGCCCCGCGCCGCTCCCGGAGCCCGGCCTCGGTACCCGAGCCGCAGCCCGGCCCCGGAGCCCCGCGCCGCTCCCGGAGCCCTCGCAGCCCAGAGCCGGGCTCTGCTACCCAAGCCGCTCCTGGAGCCCTCGGTGCCCGCAGCCCGGCCCTGGTGCCCGAGCCGCAGCCTCTCCTGCCACTCTGCCTAACACACCACGGTCACCCCAAACTTCTGCACTTCCCAGTTTTGCTTTCCAGTAAAGTCGGGCTCATGTGCTGCAGGGCTCAGCTTTCCAAGCAGGCAGCTGGGAGACTGCCCACATCCTTTTGGGAAGGGATTATCATGAGCTGCTGCAGCTCCCGGGGCTTAGGCTGAAAGTGAACTTAGCTGTGCAGGGCAGACTCCTACTGGAAGAGGCAGGGAAGCGGGAAGAGATTGCGACATAGGGGAAAGGGCAGGTGACATGAGAGCAACGTATCTGCCTGTTCGTCGGTCATTTTTACATCCCCCATTCCTTTGGGGACTGGCAGTTCCCTCACGTGCAGTCATGAACAGAGCTGGCTGTTCATCCACATGGGCAAGCTGCACTGCGTAACCAACCACTTGGCAGCACTGAAGCCTGGCAGCAAGAAGAGAAGGTCCAAGACAGGTTAGGTAAGGAGGAGCCAACCCTAGAATGGAGGCACCAAGTTCCTGGATTCCTATCAGCATTTTTTCATCTATTTCAACTCCTTCAGTTCCCTTTTTCGCATAGCTTGGCTATGACTGAAGGATTTGACTCTACAAGTCTTGCTCATCTGTTCCTTTCAATAAGCCCTTCACAAAAAGAACCTGGTCATAAGCACTCATTAGCCTTGACTAAGTATTACCAAGTCCTGATCTGCAGAGGAGGAAAGGCCTTACTTCCCCCTGGCTCGTATACACAAAAATGAATCCACAAATAAGTGGATTCCCTGCCTCCTGGAACTGCTCGATGCAATTGCTGCTGCAGCCTTATGCAAGGGCAGCTTCCTCAAGCACTCCTCCAAGTAAGTGTTTACCCGGCTCTGGCTGCCACTTGCTGTTTTCCCCACCTCACTCTGCAAGCTCCAGCTCCCCAAAACTTTGCCAGCCACTGCAGTGGACAATAAGACACCCTCCTGCAGCACTAGTCCACGTTTTATCTGTAACCTGTCCTTCTATGAAGGAAAGTCTCTGACCCAAAGTTCAGACCACATAAAGCCTAAGCTAACATGGTACTTTCTTAGCAAACTATTTTGAGAGATCTGCACCAAAAGCCAACCTGGCACTTAATAGCAAAGAAATATTGTAATTCAGACTAACCAATACATTACCAAGGATTTTTTTCCCCCTTTGGGTAAAATAAGTTGTTTTATATAAAAAAATGAAGCTATAATCCTGCTGCCTCCAAAGTTTCCTTTATCCAAAGCCTACTGCAAACTTAAAAACTATGCCCACCACCTGTGTTCCAAAAACATTTGTTCTCCAATTATACACCTGTTTTGCACAGAACCTCAACCTGCTACATGTAGGCTTTACTCCTTGGAAGGAGTTTTCAAAAAGATATATATATATATATTTAAAACCTTGCAGTATAATGTGGAAAACCAGCAGGTGCCACTTTCTTGCTCACTGAGAACCTAAGTTCTCACTGAGAACTTCTCCACAAGCACTGGTGTCAGTTGGGATTTGTTTGATCAATACAAAGCCCATACAAAATGCCTTTAAATTTCCTAAGATGCTAAAGAGAAATTAAAGCGCCCTGGCCCTCCCCTTCTTCCAGGAACTTAAGTAATAACTGTCAAAGCAGAGTTTCCACAACCTTTACAGCAATGTGAAAACCAGATGACAAACTGGGCACTTCACATGATAGAAAAAAAAGTTGAAAAGTCATCAAGAAATATAGAATTCATATCAAGACATGAAATGGGATTAGGGAAAAAAAAAATCAATCCCAAATGTGGATTAGGAAAAAGCATCAGAAATGTCTTATTGCCTTGCTATTGAAGTCATCCTTCTCCCAGCAATTCTGGATCCCAGCTCTTTTGCTGCAACTTAAACCGCATACGCAGCCCAGATGCTACTGCACATAATTTCTTCATTGCTAAAGAAAAACTCCCTAACAATTTACAGATAAATTTAACAATTTATCTCCAAGCCTTGCTGAGCTACCTGATTTTTAGAACATTATGATCTGCATCGTTTATCCTTCCTCCTGGGCAAGGAGGTCAGTTCTCTGGTGCAGTGCAAGAGCAAGAGAAGTCATGGCCATGGCAGGACACATGGTATCTATACTGATGGCTGGTACCCACAGAGGGGCGGAAAAGGATAGCGTGAGCTTCAAGCTATCAGTCCTTCCATTGTGGAATCATCACCTCTGTTATCACTGGAACAGTGTTGGCCCTCCAGCCACCAGTGGAGGCTACCAGTTGTAGTAGCACCAGAGGTACTACCAGTACCTCTAACTTCTACTGCAGGAGTCAAGATAGTGCCCCGCATGTAAAGGGCAACAAACTCTCACGCTTAAAGATATTTCTGAGACTTCTGTCTTGCCTAACCCATATTTCCATGGGTGCAGTGACTCAAGCAACATTTGACAGGAAATCATCATGTGCTTATCAACTGCACAGGACTTGGTGAGTCCCAGCAGCTTCAGGTGAGAAGGGGGAGCTGGGGCCAGACTCCCTGGTCAAGGGCAGGATTTGGGGGCATGGAGAGGAGAGAAAGTGTTGGGATAGAGTGCAAGACTCCAGCCAAGCACCCTGCTCCTCCCTTCAGCCAGGCAGTCCAGAGCAGCACTGCCTCAGGAGCTGCTTTCAGAGCCAGAGGCCAGGGGCTCCTTTCACTTGTGAACCAAACCACTCTCCCTTCCTAACTGGAAGGTATCAAAGCTCTGAAGTCACTGCTATTGATTTATCAGAAAATAAACAGCATTATTAGTCACATAGCAAGGTTTGTTTCCCACTCATAACCTTCTCTCTGGCCACGTTCCCCAAGCTGTGTGAGGTTTTTACTGTAAGAATTTGCTAATGCAGAGCTTTGACCCTCAGGTGCAGTTCTGGAATAGACAGAGCTAGCTCAGAGCTAACGAGGTAGGTCTAAACAGTAATAGAGTAAAGCACAAATTTCCACTGTTACTCAGCTTCCATTCTCAAGGACTTTGTGTCATCTTAAGCAGAGACAAGTTGAAAGCAGCAGTCTCTTCCTCAAATATTAAGAAAAGTTTTACGTAAACTTGTCTTACAGACACAAAAAGAGAGCCCTCTCACTAAGCAACATGCCTGGTGAAAGGGGCTCTCTTCTCAGTCACTGCAGCAGAGATAGCTGAGATCAGACCTCACATCTGTCTGAATTGCTGGAACTATTGCTTCAAACTGCAAGGCTCTGATGCCAGCTGCACTTTACTTGTTTTCGTTGGGAGGACAGGAATGGCTCCATATTGCTGGTGACTTTCAGGGAAAAGACACCTCCTTGGCACTGACACATACACACATAAAATAGGAAAGTGTTTTTCTTCTTTTCTTCCCTCCCAAGTACTGTGAGAGTTTGACTTTTTTTCTGCACATACTAAGATCCTACAAAGGCACCCAGCTGAGCTTCTCTATACTAAAAGCAACATCTTTCTAGGATGACAAAGGTTCAAATGAAAGCCTTCCATTACATGAATTGTGTTTTCTCCCAGCACTGCCAAAGCTGCATTTCCCCAAGCAGCACTAGCAGTTGTACTTTGCTGGGCTCCCTACCTGCCCACGTAGGTATCACCTACCTGCATGCAGCACCACAGCACCCACCTACTGCCACCTCTTTGACTCAAACACACCTAACTTTAGACCTTCAGAATAAAACTCTCTGCTTTACCTTTAGCCTTTAAGTGGTTCTGCAGTACCCTCCCTCCAGGGAAGGAAACCTTTCCCTCTTTCTCCCCAAAAGCCCCATTGTAATGAAGAGAGAACACTATGCTTAAAAGCAAATACCTCAGTGAAAAGAAAGGGGAAAAAACACAGGCAATAAGCAATTTAAAGCCATACCGTTATAGAGCAGCTGAATGCAATTCTTCCTTATCAGGGCCCTGCCTGCAGTAATAGGCCTTAATTAGCCCAACCAGCCTCACCTGGGACTTCCCCCACCCTGCTCATAGGCCAAGGAGCTTTAAGGAGCTCCTGTTAAGCTCAAGTCTGAGGGCTGTTCTTTTCCTTTTCTTTATTTTTCTTCCCTTTTCTTTTTATTTTTTCTCTTCCTTGATCTATTTTGTGCCTATTTCAAGTCCTGCACTCGGTTTTATTCCCCGGGCTCTCCTCGAGCTCCCCTCACAGGTAGCCCTATCCCTGGACATTCTCTAGCTCCCCCTCATGGATAGTCCCTTAACCACCGCCAGCAGCGCCGGCTCTGCTCGGTGTCCCCCTCCCTCCCCACGGGGTTTCCTGGATAACGGCGGGGCCTGGCGCTCGCCCCGCTCGCGGCCCGTGGCGGATGCGGCCGCCAGGAGCGGGTAGCGAGGGGAAGAAGCGCCCGGGGCTGCTGCCGGTCGCCATCACCGCGCGGGGCCGCCGGGCCGGGTCCCTCCCCGGGGCGGTGCCAAGATGGCGGCGCGGGCGGGCTGCGCGGCGCGGCGCGGC
>JAUBOD010000159.1:186432-198938 GCA_032353885.1 Nothura maculosa
GCAGAAGTTGCTTCTCCAAGAAGGTTAGCAGTTTCATTTCATAACAATCTGCTACCTAAACTTTTCAGTGTCTTTTATTCCATTATGTGCTTTGGTAAAGTTTCCCAAATAAAAAATAGTGTCACTATACCAAAAATAGACTCAAAGGATGCTGCTTCTAATATGGCCCTAGAAATAGGAGTCAGCATGTCTGTTGGCCAGATTTATGCCTTACAGCCCTGAATTTCCTGCACAAACTCTCTATGTGCTACATTTCTGTTCCCACATGTTTGAGGACCTTGTGATAAATACATCTCAGTATCCTTAATGCTGCAGCCGAGGCTGTGGGTGACAGCAAGCAGCTAGCATAGAAGGTAGGACCCTTCAACAAGTGGCAAGAGTTGCATGTGTTCTCTGGTTTTATTATTTAGTTTCTCAGAAACAAAATTTTGATTACATCTCATAACCATTTAGAATAGATCAGGCTTAGCATTCCAAACTAGTGTGAAATACAATGCAAAGGGCATATTTGTTCATAGAAATCTCCAGGCCCATCCTCAGGCTGTTGATAAACTGGTCCTGTATGACTTTTTTTTCTTGAATTTATTGTTAGTGATATTTCTAATTTGTTATTTCTTACCTCTTCTGTCATTATCCATGTATTTGCCTACTTTTTTGTGGATGCAACAATGAAGAATTATTACTGCTTGTTTCCTCTTCTGCCATCAAAGATGCAAAGTGGAAAGATTATCACTGTCACCTAATAATTTGAGAGGTTCATCAAACTATGACAGTTCTCCAGGGGTTCAGCCTTTGACCAAAACCTATTTTGATTTTTTCCCATGTATTTTCTATATGTTATCTCCCCTGATTGTGTTGCCTTGAGTAAAAGTTATTGTATAACTTTAATAACTTGCAGCAGGAGCTTATTAACTCAAGGAACATCCTCTTTCTGCTTAGATTCTAGCTCTGAGGATGACAAGAAAGGGGGAAAGCTCCCTGCTAAACAACCCGTGAAAAAGAATCCTCCTAAACCAGCAAAGGTAGCTGCCAAGCCTGCACAAGCAAAGAAAGACTCCAGCTCCTCCTCAGACAGCTCAGGTAATGGGACAGGAGAAAATGAGAATTGCTGCTCGTGTTTGTCTAGCATATTTCTAGCCAGGGTGTGGAGGGTACAGTTGAACAGAGCCAGGACCATCACAGTGCTGTTCCAAACAGCTAATGGTGCAGCGACAGTGACCTGGATGTTAGCTTCCTATTGAAGGATTTGGGCTTAGGCTTGACTTTGCTTTGCCACTCCCTTCTAGATTCTGACAGCTCTGAAAATAAGGCCCCTGTGAAGCCTGCAACTAAAGCAACACCCCCTGCAACCAAGAAGTCACAAGCTACCCCAAAGAAAGCAGAAAGTAGCTCTGATTCAGATAGTTCCAGCAGCTCTGAGGATGAGAAAAAGAAGAAAGCCCCTCCAGCTAAACTGCCTGGCAAAGCGGGTAAGCCGGTGTCCAAACCTGGCACCCCAGCTCCCAAAGAAAGCTCCTCAGACTTGGATAGCTCAAGCAGTGAGGAAGAAAAGAAGCCAGCAGCAAAACCTGTCACCAAATCTACAGGGGCCACAAAAGCACCTGTGGGGAAGAAGGTGGCTGCTGCGAACAGTAGTAGTAGCTCATCTGATAGTTCCAGTGAAGCAGATGAGAAGCCCAAAAAGGCAGGGAAGGGGGCAGTGAACGGTTCTCTTGGCACTGCTTCCACACAGAAAGCAAAAGCTTCATCTACACCAGCAGCAAGTAAGCTGAAGTCCAAACCAGCTGATGACAGCAGCAGCAGCAGTGAAAGCAGCTCTGAAGAAGAAACTGGAAAAGCAAACGGAGGTACTGCCTGCAGGTTGGGAAGTGGGTCTGCTGGACAGTGTGTAACTGAGCTGAATCATGGGTTGTATGTGCTGCTAGACTGGCTCGTGTGATGCGCTGCAGCTCCGGGATAGCTGTTAGTGGAGTGAGAATTTGTTTTCTTTATAAGATACTGCAGGAACTGATTCTCCCACTGTATTTCAGTAGTAGGTTTGTGTTAATGGGACAGCAGTGCCATTACTTTCCCAACATGGCATTTACTCCCACTGAAGTTCTCCTGCTTAATATCTAACAGGCATGACCCAGAAGAAACGGAAGAGGGAAGATGTCCAGGAGGTAGAGACACCAAACATAAAAAAGGCAAAGATGAAAGCCAAGACACCAAATACATTTCCCAGGGTGAAACAGGTGAGTGACGATTAGAGCAACCTGACTGTTAGGAGGGGCATCTTTGCCTCTTGAATTAGTCCTGTGGGTTGGTTTTGCTTGCATCCCAAGGTTTGGGGATTTTTTCCCTGCAGAAGTTGTTTGTATTTTTGCCCACTCATCAGTCACTTGAAGAATTCTGTCCATAGAACCCTAGAATGTGCACATATGGGTAAAGTTAACTGGCAAAGATTGATTTGCTGTATTTGTGCAATAGCATCCCTGTGCTGCAGAAAGGAAAGGGTTATGAATGAGGGAAATGATCAAGGATTGAGGTTACCTGCACAGGAGTCCATATTTCCCTGGCTAGGCGAGAAGGTGGTTGTTACTAAAAGAAGCCCATGTGCATGTATTCACTTACACTATCTACTTTTCTGTCTCCTAATAGCCATCCTCTCCATTCCGACGAGTAAGAGAAGAAGAGATTGAGGTGGATGCCCGTGTTGCGGATAACTCGTTTGATGCAAAGGTAGGGCTATGTAATGTCAGAATAACAACACACGCTTGGCCTTGCAAATACAGCTTGTCAGATTGGCCTTGGTTTGCTGGTGGGTTGTCCACTTTGGGGAAATTCTTCCACCAGGTGGTGCTGTTAGGAAATGCATGAGCACTCCTGGGAGATCCATGGATGTGGAGTGCTGTAAGCTCCAGCCCTCCCCTTGTGGGATTTGCTGAGCAGGGTTAAGTGCAGTGCATGTATTTACTCTTTTGGTTGCTGACCTGAACCTCTTTTCTGCTCCCTGCTTTGTCCCTCACAGAAAGGCGCTGCTGGTGACTGGGGGGAGAAGGCTAACAATATCCTCAAGTTCACGAAAGGCAAAACTTTCCGGCATGAGAAGACAAAGAAAAAACGAGGCAGCTACCGTGGGGGCACTATATCGACCCAAGTCAACTCCATCAAGTTTGAAAGTGACTGAGAATGTCTCCTTGGGAATTAATAAACCGTCCGCTCACCAGAGTCACTTGGATGGGCGTGTGAATGTTATGGACACCAATCCTGTCTGGAATATTATCTCCCCTGCTTCATGTGGGGACAGGCAGCTCCAACATGGGGATGTGGGAAAATGATTGGACATTTCCTCCATTTACTTCTGTCTATTTCTAGTTTAGACCCATAATAGGGACCCCTCCAAGACTTAAATTATATACAGTCTTATTTGAAAAGGCTGTGAGTGATTTTTTTTCATTTCAAGGTCCTGCCTATCTAGTAAAGGAAAGAGAACTTATTTTCTGTAGTGTAACCTCCCATTTCTTTTTCAGATAGTTGAACTATAGGTAGGTAGCTGTGAAATTGCAAGTACAATAACTTGCCTTTGGTTGCTGTAAGAGCAACAACTCTCTTGAACCATCTTGCTGTAATCCCCACACCCATTTCGCATTGGTAGTTCACAATTGCAGAATGACAGGGTTCCTCCTTCCTGTTTCTTCTTTTTATGGTTTTTATCTTGCAGTAAGTTAAGACCTTCCTCCCTCTCCTGTTCCTGTTGAGGCTACTAGATTGAGTAGTCAAACAGCATTAACACACCAGGGTAGGTGAGGAATCACTGCTTGGGGTGTTACCAGAATGGACAAGTTCTGTAGTGCTGTGGCACTCTTGATAAGCATTTTGTGAATGTAGCCAGGGCAGGAAGACATACAGGAACTTTTGGCTATATGGAGGTTCCAATATAACAATTTTTGGCCTTTATGAAATGCTTAAATGGCATAGGAAAAAAAAAATCACTTTTTTCCTACTCAGCTCTGCTTTTTATTGTGTCCTAATTTCAGAGTTTTTAAACTGCAGCCTGATGCTGTTCCTTGTTCTCTGAGCAAATAACATGCCAGCGCATACTTTTTCCCCAGCAATGTGCAGTGCAGCTTATGAAGACCTGAGATGAATGTAACATTGATGCCTTAAGTTTCTTCCCCAAGTGGGATTGCTTGCTTTCTTTGAGCTATTTTCTCCCCAGGAAGAAGTACAATGTAGCTTTCCCTTAGTGCTGTGGCACGCGAAGCCTGATGCTATTTGAGGTGTTGGCTTCAAGCACAAGTTCTGCAGTGGGAGTGGGGTCTCAGACAAATTCAGCCCTTGCAGCCTAAACTGAGCTTTCCTGGGCAGTGGAGATCATCTAATGGCTTGCTGCTCTTGAGGGCAGGTGTTACTCACTCCCTTCTATTTGACTTTGCCTCCTTATGATTTCTGGGGCAGCTCCAAAATGGGATAGAAAATGGTTCTCCTACCACTTTTTTCCTCCTCTCCTATTAGGTGAGTTAGATAAAATTATTTTATGGAGCAATCCAATCCCCCAGCCAGTATAATCCAGCGTGTTGAGGATGAGGGGGCAATAAAGGTTCTGCTCACCTCATCTCATGAAACTTGGATGCATTTCTGAGTTTCCAGTTGCTCCCAGCAGGATGACACAGCAAGGAGCCCTGTTGTTGCAGGAAGCCACATGCATCTGCAACTCCAGATAATTGGGTGTTGGATGAGGCTGACGAGCCACCCCCGTGTACGTGAGCTGCAACTTGGCCCGAGCCTCCTTCAGCACTTCCCCTCGGGTTTGCACAATCACTTGGACACTTTGCAGCAATGCAGAGGGGCCCAAGACCGTGGTTGTCACACAGAGCTTAGGGTTAGAGGCCAAAGCAGGGTGGGAAGAAAGAATTTTTGGCCTCTAAGGGGATTTGAACTCTCTTCATTGTGGTTTGCCATTTGCCCTCTTGTCCTCTGTATTAGGAATTTTAATTTTGAAATGGTCATGGTTAAACTTTTTAAAACTTTTATGTTTTAGGGGTATTTTATGTGTGAGCACACAAGTGTCAAAAAATAAAGACAACTGCCTTTGTAACCTGTGTAAACCTGCAAGGTTATGGAATAAGGGGGTGGCAGGAGGGAGAAGGGCAGTGAGGAGCAGTGTATTGCTGTGTCCCCTGGATCTGTGCTCACATGGTTGCAAAGCACCATCAACAGGGAAAGGTGCCAGTGCAGCTGGAAGCCAAGTGCCTCTCTGCAGGACAGGGAGAATATGGGTATACAAGAATATTTACTGGGACAGACTGAGTTCTGCTGGAGTTTCTTGATGCAGAATAAGCAGTTCTTTATTCCTCCATTCTGTCAAATGAGCTTTATGGTATCTGGCAAGCGAAATTATCTGGCACCATTCTAAGCAGTAAAAAACAAGAGCTGTAACTTGAAAATTCTGTATGTACCCACCTAAAGAAGTGTGTCCTTGGATTGCTTCCTGCTCTGTGATCATATTTGCAAGAAAAAAAAAAAAGTAATTCTTTGGGCCTGATGTGTCTTACACGCTTTCATGCTCCTTTTTCCCCTTGTGCTATAACTCTTAAGGAGAGGTTTGGTGATGAGACATGTCAGGCCAATGAGGATGGGACATCTGCCCATGGAGCCATGTGAGACAGGAGCAGGGCTCTAACAGAAGCTCCAGCAGTGTGTGCAAAGAGCATCATCAGTCTCATGCGACATCAGCATCCGATGGAGCAAGTCCCGGGGGGAGAGAAATGCTCTGGGAGACTTGTCCAAGCTACAGCCTCTGCAGAGAGAGAGGTTTTCTCCCTGCCTAGAGAAAACCAGCTCCTTTCACCTGCATTTTGCAGCTGCTGGGCAGCCTTATCAGCTCCTCTGTGCCTGGCTGCTGCCTTGGTGAAAAGGAGGCACCTCTTGGAGCGTTAGACCTAGTTTCCCTGTGCATCATTAGCGTAATTTCAGCCTCAGTGGAGCTGTGACTAATGCTGGAACTGGCCTAACAGGCTCTCCCTCTCTGGGCAGCGCACCTGTATGGGCGCCCGGGCACAGTGTCCTACCCCATCCTTCCCGCGGTGCCGTCATTTCCATTGTGGGGTGCTCAGCCCGCGAGCGGGGCGCTCCCCTCCCTGCTCCCTGACATGGCCCCGCAGAGCGCCCGGGCGCTGTGAGTCTCGGAGCCAGGCGCAGCTCTGCGGTGAGAGGAGCGCGGCTTGGCGGGACTTAACGGGCTCGGAGCAGGGATCGGGTGCACGGGGCCGGGCGCGCCGCTCCCCGCGCGCTGCCGACGGAGGCGCCGGGGCGGGGACCGGGCCGGGGCTGGGACCGGGCTGGGCCGGGGCCTCCCGTGGGAGCGGCGCGTGGGCCGGGGCTGCGCCCGCCCCGCCCGCGCCCGCCGCGGGCCGGCATGAAAGGGGAAGGCGGCGGGCGCGGAGCTGCGCACGGGCGCAGCGGCGGCACCGGCTGCAGGTGGGAGCCGGGACCGGGACCGGGACCGGGACCGGGACCGGGACCGGGACCGGATGGAGGGCGGAGGTGCTGGTCCTGCCTTCCTCGGCGTGCGCGGCGGGGCGCGGGCGGGCGGGATGAGCGGCCCCCCCGGCCGGTCACCAGGAGCCCTCGCGGGCCCCTCGGGCCGCGGCAGAGGCTCCGTGCGCAGGGAGCGGCAGCGCGGGCTGCCAGCCTGGCCCCTACCCACACGCGGCTCCCGGGGCGCTGACGGGGCTCCTGCAGGGCACGAGTTAAGGATCTGCCTAACTCGCATCCTAACTCCTCGGGATCGGGGCCTTGGAAGCGGCACAATGTGCCGAGCACTCTGCTTCGCTTCCCAGTGATTAGATCTGGGCAGCATCCTTCCTGCTCCGTCCTCCTCCTTCCCTTCCTCCCTGGGCTTGGCCCTGGAAGCTCTGCCACGTTTCATTCCTGCTGGGCACTTATATCCATGGAAGATTTTTTGGGATATTATTTTGTTTTCTTTTGGTTTTGTTTTGTTTTCTTTGAGGGCATCGGTTGCTTTCTTCAAGGTGAGTTTTATCTCCAGCTTCTCTGCTCATCTAATTTGGTTAGATGCGATCCAACTTGTCTGGCAGGGCTTTATCAATCCCCACTGCTTCCTACACAAGGTTTCACAATTTCCTGGGATCTTTAATGACTTCTTTCTTTTGATGTGGTGCTTTCCTGCTGAAATAACAGGGCAATAAATGGAAGAAGCTCTGGTTTTCCATTGCTCCTCCAAGGTTTTGTACCTTCATGTGTCCCCTCTTTTCTCTGCGGTTTCAGGAACCTGTTTAACTTGACTCACCTGTAGCATAGCCTGTTCCTATAGGTCTCAAGGTGCACTGCGTTCACACATCAGCTTGCCAGTCTGCAATGGCCACGAGCCTCCCTGTCTCTTGCATCCAGGGCCTTCTGAGAGTGCTCGTAACCATTCTGTGCCGCACACCTGAGAGGTGCGAGCGGCGAGGCAGATCCTTGCAGCCGCTGCTGCCTCCTGCAGCCGTGTCGCAGGCAAGGGGCGAAGGCCATACAGAATAGCCCCTCATATAGATGGTCTCATGTGTTCACCACTTCTTTCCCTTGCAGAAGACAACCAGGAATCCTGCACGTATGCACTGGGGAAAATCTCACCGTCTAGACAAATTTAATGTATGTTGAGAGGTCAGGTTGGAAGGCAGCTCTATAGTATTTAACATTACCCTCCAGCTCGGGTTATCTAAGGTGTAGGTAGCTTCAGGTGTCTTGACGACTCCAGAAACAAATTTTAATTGCTTTCTTGGTCATTATGGACCTGTATTTTCTTTCATTCCATGGGCTTTCATTCCATGGGGTGATCTACAAACTGCTGTCCCTTTCACCTCACTGGAAGAATTCCCCATGTTCAGAACTGATGATCCAGACATGATGCTGAAGATGGATGAAGATCCCCAAGGTTCTTTGAGGAACTACTTCAGGACCAAATCACTCTGTCCCAAACCGAAGAGGCTGAACAGAGCACTGTGATCTCTGGGGGACCTGGGCTGTTCTTTCTCTGTGTTTCTAACCACCAGATGAGAAGACCACCTGTGCACAGTTAAATCTGTTTGCAAAACACTTTTAAAAGATCAATGTTGTAACCTACCTGGAGATGTTTGTATTAGAAGCTGTTTGAGAAGAAATTTTGTTTTTGCTCAAGGTTTCTAGTTTTAAAATTTAGTATTAGTTATTTACCCAAATGATACTGGAGAAGCAGGAGTTTGAAAATCCAAAATACAGAGAAGAAACCTACGAAGCCAGGGTTCCTATTTGGTTGTGGGTAGGGTTTTCCTTGCTTCAGCATTAAGTTTATACAACTTTGTGTTTTTTTGCTTTCTTTCTCTCTCTCTCTCTCTCTCTCTAATTAATTAATTAATTAATTGTTTTCTTCAACTAAAGATGACCCTGAGCAGCTCCTCCTTGTAGCAAGGCACCTTCCTGCAGTGGCAGACCTTCAAACCTGCCAGCTTGCACCGAGCTTTGATTTCCCAAAATTAGCCACAACTGGCTTTGTTGCCATTAGCTTAGGAGTAGCAGATGGTGCTGGTTTCTTCAACATAAGGCAAACACTGGTTTCCTATTTAAGTAATTTGGGGGATTTATTTATCTTTAGCATCCAATGTTTTGTTGATTCTTAAGAAGTTCAAATAGAAAACATTTCTTCTTATTGTGGGCAAGAGCTGGGTAGGATGAAGGAGAGGAAGAAATTCAGCTGCATGGATATGGATTCCCAAGTCCTAGGCACAAATTAAGCAATAATGCAGGAGATGGAGAAATGTACTGGGCAGAGCCCTAATAAAGGAGACTTTGGTCATGTATGGGCTTCTCCTAGATCTCCTGCTGTTAAAATTCTTAGCCCTTAATTGTGATAAAGGGCACCTGAGTTGAAGAATGTTCTGTCTTACAGCTGTTCATGCACTTCACTATAGATAAGTGGATGCAATCTTCCATTAATGGCAGAACCATACACTGTCAAGCATAGTTAATAGGGCAAAATCAAGGGGCAAACTTCAGCCCAGTAAGAGAGGTCTTGGGAGTTCAGAGGGCTGATTTCTCACTCTTCTCCCCAATACTCCCTGCCTCCAACTTCACTATTTTGCTCTGGCAGCAGCTTCCAGCAGCTGATGCTACAAGCGCTTGTGCTGCACACAGGGATGATGCTGCTCCTTGTGACAGTGGTTGTGAGGGGCTCCCACCTGCATGTGTCTCTTGCAGCAGCTCTAGCTCTGATGCCTCTGCTGTCAGCAGATGCCTGCCTGGACCTGCAGGCCAGGGGCTGGAGAAGTTAAGCCCTCCGTAACATGTGTTTTTTCATTAGCTTTCTCGAGATCCCTATCTTTTAAATGCTAGTGTTAACTGAACAGTTTGGGAGTTACTTTGTCTAAATTGACAGATTTTCGTGGCTTTATAGATCATTTCCCTTGAAAATAGGGAAGAAACGATTCTTTCTCCTTACAAACCTTTTCTTTTCAGTGGCAATGTTATTTCTTGCAGTATTCATCTGATTAGGTTCAAGGCCAAGACTTCTAGACCAAAGGAGAGGAGATAGTTCTGTCTGCTGAGCTCTTGGACCTATTTGTGATTTATCATTGACTTGAATTTCACACCCTTGTGGAGGTGCAGACCATGGATTCACTTCTCAGCAGGATCCAGGCCCTGTGCAGTGTGGCTTGGAGGCTTCTTGCTGGAGACCTGCAGCACAACTGTGGGCACAGCAGCCAAGCTCCTGCTCACCAGAGGGCTGGCCTTGCAAATCTGCCTGCACTGCAGCCTGTGGTACTAGCTGCATGTTTGACAGCAAGAGAAGTGGAGAGGGAGAAGCTGGTGCCTGAGCTTACTTGCATCTAATCCACTCGAGTAGATAGATCCATGGTTCTTTTCTCTGGAAGCTGCCTGTGCTCTGCATCTGCTTGCATCTTTCTTGCCTTTTCAAGGCAAGAAGCAAGCACTCCAGGGGGGAGGCTGGAAGTATGTCCTGGATGAAACTCAGCTCCACCACATCCCTGCAGCCCCAAGGGGGTAGCTGGGGTCATCCAACATCCATATGTAGTTGCTCCCATTGTTAAGTTTTTCCCCAACCCCTCCCTAACATGTCCGTACTGGGTCCTTGGGACACTGCTCTGACTCTTCCCAAATAATTATCATGCAATCCACTTCCCAAAATAATGCAAGGTGTGGGTGAGGCGCGTTCGCTTTTAGTGATGTAAGAGCACCCCTTGCACAATAGAAACACAGGGTGTTGCACCAAACTGGGGATGGGATGGCAGTCCCAAGAGTGACTCAAGGCCGTCAGGGTGCCGTGCACATTGCAGGTTGTCCTTGGGCCTCTTTCTGCAGCCAGCCCATTTCCCCCTCTTGCAGTGATTCAGTGACCTGGCACCTGCTTTCCCTTCCCATCTCTTTGTCCCGAGTCTCCCCATTTTCCCACAGCCAGCTCATCGCTTGTGCAATGGGTTTAGTGGGACAGCTTTCCTTGTAGGTGCCTGCTGTGCGCTCCCTGATATTGCTGCCCTTCTCTGGGGGATCTTATTGTAACATGGGCTCTCTCCTGTCCTGCTTCAGCTGAGCAAAGTGGCTTGCAAGCTGTCAGCCTTGCAAGAGCTAAAGCTGGTAAGTGTCTCTTGGCATCTTCTCTGGTAACAAAGACTCTGTAGGTCTCACAAGGAGATTGCGCAGGCATCAAGGCTTTGGAGGTAGTCAGCAATTCTGGCTATGGAGAAATAAAATCCAACTGTTTCAGGTCTGCAGGAGTAAATGGTGCTTGTGCAGGGAGTGCTGCAGTTTGTTTGGGAACCCAGCAGAAGTCTTCCCTGGAGTGTTCTCAACTTCTCCAAGATCCTCCCCTGAAAACGTCAGGATTTTTCTGTACTGACTGACTTCTCTCCAAGCTCACAAGCTCCTGGCTTGCAGCTGCAACCCCATTTGTCACTGCCCAACTATGTGACTGAGTGTTTCCTGCTGTATTAATAGTATGTTTCTCTGCTTGCAGTTATGAAGATGAAGGTGCTACTGTGTCCTGCTGCTCTTGTCTTCCTAATGGCTGCTTTCAGTCTAGAGGTGTGTCACGGTGCCAAGGTGCTGATCATGCCTACCATAGTCTTTGACAGCCACTTGCGAGTCTTCATGCGGGTGGCAGAGGCATTGACTGACCGGGGCCACGACCCTGTGCTGCTGCTTCATGAAGGCCGGGACTTGGACACCGACCTGCTGGGCTTCCGCATACAGAGGTACCGTGGCATCTTTAGCACGGAGAGTGCGGACGCCTGGGTGCAGGAAAAGATAAAGCGTATCTTCCAAGGGAAGATGACCTCTCTGGAGGTGTTCTCCTTTCTGGAGAAGTACCTGGAAAACTGTGACCTGGTTCTGGGAAACTCTGCCCTTCTGCAGAAACTCCGTAATGAACACTTTGACCTGCTGTTGGTGGACCCCAATGAGATGTGTGGCTTTATCCTGGCCCACCTCCTCCATGTCAAATATGCTGTGATCTCCACTGGCTTCTGGTTCCCAGCAGAGATTGGTGCTGCTTCCCCCATTGCCTATGTCCCTGAGTTCAACTCCTTGATGACGGACAAGATGGGCTTATTTGGCAGGACTTGGAATCTCCTGGTCTATACGATCACTCGTGTGGCCACAAAGCTGATCATCCTGCCCAAATTTGAACGCCTCATGGAGAAGCACAAGGTGGAGCCCAAGACATCCATGTTGGACCTTGTCCACGGAACTAGCCTCTTCTTCCTCTGCAATGATGTGGTGCTGGACTTCCCCCGACCAACGCTTCCCCATGTCATTTTCACAGGAGGGATCCTTGCTGAACCTGCCAAGCCCCTTCCAGTGGTAAGTGCAGGAAAGCTTTCAGCTGTGCTTGGGTATTTACCTCAGGAGCTACTTAGTACAAATCTACTGCTGAAGAGTCTCATAAATGGCTTAGGGAAGCTCAGTACTGGCGGTGCTGCCCCCAGGACTGAGTCAGTAGTTGTTTGTTTGTTTGTTTCTGTATACTTGAGGAGGAAATATGAAGAATCTGTATTGCTTCATCACAGTTTAATCTAGTATTTCCTCCTAATCCTATTTCTTGTAGGACACTTCTGCCCTGAAGCTTGTAGTCTCAGCTCATGGGAGAGTGTCATGCTTGTTGTCTGATCAAATTCAGTGTTACAAATTCAAGTGTACAGGATTGAAAACTGCCCCATCTTACCTATCTTTAAGTGGTGGCCCTGGCATTCTAGAGGTTTTCTCTGACTGATATCCTAATATCTCTAGTAATAAACTCAGAGAGCCAGGCTCCTAAACATTCCACTAGGCAGAGCTGGACCTGTTTGCTGCTCCTTCATTGCTCTACCACTTTTACAAGTGCTGAGGGGAAATCAAACAGAATAGTCAAGCTCAGGAAGTCAGACAGGGGACTGAAATGGCAGTAAGATACAACTTTCAAGTTATTAGAGATGTATTAAGTACCCTGGCAGCTCTAATGTGAACACCCTTGTGTGTGTCTGTGTGTGTGT
>JAUBOD010000159.1:209464-232536 GCA_032353885.1 Nothura maculosa
TGTCATGATTTGATTTTTCAAGACTTGTCTTTTCTTCCTGTGAGGCAGAAATGCCATGGAGAAGTTCACCTACTTTCCCGTTTCCCCCTCTAGACATGCCCTTTGGTCTACGTGCATGTACACTTATGTAAAAGTGCCTTGCATCACTGGACCATTGTCCCACATTGCACTTGCTCCAGGGTAACACTGTCCAGCCACCACCTATGAAGAGGTTAAGCTGATTATTGTGAACCCTCATGAACACTCCCACCCCGGTGGGCATGCAGACCCCTTCCTAATGGTTTTGTCTACATCTAAGCTATTTTTCAGTGTTATTTTTCTCAGACCCAGTGGAAGTGGTTCAGAGGCCATAGGCTGCTGGGGAAGAGGATGCTCTCAGCCTCGTCACAGCCTTTGCTCCCTCTGTCCTTATGCAGGATCCCTACATCCAACTCAGAGCCATAATGGGGTAAACAAGAGGTGCAAAATGTTCCCCTCCACCCATGTACTGCTCCCTTCACCACTAGCAGGGAGAGCCCGGGGATCTGTAGCATCTTTCATCCAAGATCCCAACCATGCTAGGGGAGATGCAAATGGGACAAAAATATATTTGGCTTGAGTTTTAGAGGCTGCAGCGCTGCTTAGCCCAGGGCACCGAGTGCCGTGTGGGGGATGAAGCCCACGGCGGAGGCGGGAGTGGGAGGCTGAACCCTGCAACACTTGCACCCCTGAACCCAATGCCCGTGGCATTGCCGGGTGCGCAGGTGGGTGGTGGGCCGGGCGGCCCGCGATTGGCTGCGGCCCGGGGGTTTATCCGCGGCGCGGGAGCACAAGGGCTCCTGGTGACGGCCGCAGCAGCAGCAGCAGCCACAGCAGCAGCAGCAGCCACAGCAGCATGGTGCTCAGCCTCAACCTCTCGGCGCTGCCGCCGCTGCAGCCCTGGGACTTT
This sequence comes from Nothura maculosa, assembly GCA_032353885.1. NCBI lineage: Eukaryota > Metazoa > Chordata > Aves > Tinamiformes > Tinamidae > Nothura > Nothura maculosa. The sequence goes on from JAUBOD010000159.1 coordinate 210,393, forward strand.
GAGAGGCACTTCGACGAGCGCAGCGCGGTGCAGTGGATGCGGGACAACTGGTGAGCCCCTGGCTGGGCTGCCATCCCCAAGGGGCGCCTGGGAGAGCCGGGGTGGGTGGGACGGCTTTGGGAATGCAGTTAGGAGGGTGCATGTCCTTTAGCGGCTGTGCAAGCGCTGCAGGCAGAGCCGTCCCTTGCTAGATGTGTCCAGCTGTGCTCGTCACTGCCAGCAGCGCAGGTGAAAGCAGACACCAGGAATGAAGCTGCTGGGAAAGGGTGGGTGCTGGAGCAAGAGTACACGCTCTGATCTGCTTCGAAGGGGCTCAAGCTATGGTTGGAAAATGAAATACTTTGTTATCTTAAGCTGCTATGATTATTTTCAGTCAGACCTACCACAAGTTGGTACTGACCAGTTTCGCATGCAGCTGGCCCGACTGGTAGAGCTTGTGCCGCACAAATAGCCCCAGTTGCTCGAGCTCAGGAAGAGCTATTCAGTGTAAAGCAGTTCCTGCTGCTTCAAATGAGATGTTAGACAGAAGCCTCCTCCTGTCCATACATTGAGCTTTATTTAAACTGTATCTCCACATGTTTCCTTGGAGAATTTCTTGCTTTACCCCTTCAAACACACACACTCATACAGAAACCAGCTGAACAATAGATGAACATGCGAGGCTCCCAGGCTGTCTTACTCTTTAAGTTTCTCTGCCTTTTGAAATGGATGGGGCAGATCTGTCTTTTCTTTTTTTCTCTCATAGCTAACCAGTCTTTTTGCCCTTATAGTTATATCTTTATTTACAAAGATACCTACCTCTTCAGTATTTCCCTTTCACTGTAGGAGAAATGCTAACAAGCCCTCCTTCAACTTATATGTTATGAGCCTGTTTATGTTACAACCAATTTGCTGCTGATTTGGAGCTGAGGGTTGACTTGTTTGCTTATGTTAAGTAAAAATATTTACAGTTACTCAAGACATTACCAGTGTAGATATCAGTGATTTAAATATGTATAAAAATTGCTGTCTTTCTTCCAACAATGCAATTTTGCGTTTTGAAGTGCAGAACTCCCTTGGTCGAGGACAAACATGAAAGAAGAAATTTTTTCCTTTGTCTTCTCTTCGTTCCTTCACACAGGAGATGGGAGATGGAGGGAGGAAGGCCCTGTCTTTTTTTTTTTTCTGTCTATCTGTCTGTCTTCTCCCCTCCTTTTCTGCATTACTCTTCTGTTTATGTGAGGCTGAAAACAGCTCTGTGTGGAAACTTCTGAAGGCCAACTCAACCCCTTCCCAGTTGGCATAGCCTCCCACCCTGAGCTTTAGGGACAAGAAGTGACATTAAGATATAGGGGAGGCAATCATCATGGGACACTGAGAGCATGGAAGGAGGTTTGCCAGTGAAGTAGTCCGGAATCTGCAGCCTTAAGGGCAGGTACTGGAAGGAGGAGTTGGTTGAGTTGTTCCTCAGAGGTATCTTTGCTCCTGTGTATAGAGTTTTATGGAGCTGCTCATGCAGGGAGGCAGCCTTGGTGTAAGCAGCCCTGCTCTCTGAAGTGGCCTCGCTGAGTGACCTGCCTGCCCTGCCAGACTGGCCCTCCAGCTCCTACATCCTGCAGATCTGCTCCACGTGTGTCTTCCCACAGGTCATGCTGTATTTGCAGCCTGTGGGCAGGCTGTGCTCAGAAGCAGGAGAAATTGAAAGGTATGAAGATGGGGAGCACAGTGCTCTGCCAGTAGTGCAAGTAGTTGCTTGTTTTGAAGCTAGCTCAGGTGAGAGATGAGAAGAATAAAAGAGCCAACGCTCACCTCCCCTGGCAAGTTCTCCTGCTGCTGCCTCTAAGCTGATGCAAAGAGCATCTTCTATCTGTAAGTGCCTACAGAGAATCCCATGTAAGCCTCCACTGAGAATCCTGCTTGAGGCTGATCAGAGTCTGCCTTTCCCTGGCAAATTCTGTGAGAACCTTCATGATGTAACAGCCCACTTCATTTTCTTCTGCAGTCCCCAGGATTTTAACTTGACAGCTCAGTTCACCATTACAGCAGACTTCTCACAAGCAAGTCCAACCTTAATGAAGGGAAGGGAGACCTCCCCTTTCCTGGTGAGGAAGAGCTCAGCTAGGGTTACAGGAGTCCTCCTGGGACTGAGAGGGAAATCTAGTGGTTCCCTTGACCCCCTACCCAGTGCTGGTTTATCTGAGAGCTCCCCTCTTGTCCTTTGTTTACAGGCAAAAGTCTGTCTCATTTTCTATAGCTTATTTGATACTGACCTTTGGAATCCAGCATATCATGAAGGAACGGACAGGCTACAAGCTGCGCACACCACTGGTTGTGTGGTCCCTCGGTCTGGCCTTGTTCAGGTAAGACCCTTTGCAGAAGCTGGAGGCAGCTGCAGACTTTCCTTGAAGAGTGGGTTGATGAGAAGCTTAGGGTATTCACTATATCCTTAGGGAAATCAATGTTCTCTCCCTTTGGAGGCCCTATCCCATAATCATCAGCGAGAGCAGAGGTAGCTGGCTTCTCACCAGAAGCACTCCAGCAGGTGGAGTGAGTTGCAGATGATCTGCTGCCTGGAGAGGTTAGGAGGGAAGTAGGAGCTGGAGGTGCCAATGAGGCTCCTTCTCAGCAAACTGGAGACTAAAACATGGCCCTTCCAAGAGAAAGAGATGGTGGCCATTTTAAGACAAAGGAGCAGTGATAGTCAGTATCTTGTTCAGATGTTCCTGAGACTGTCCAGGGCATGGAGATAATATTTGTGTGTGGAGAACTGTCAGGGGATGCTGTGGGGCCCTGGGCTTGGTGAATTGCTCACAGCTTTCAGCTCTCCTCTCATTTTCTTGCAGTGCCCTTGGGACCCATCGGTCCTGGAAGCATTTAGCCTTCGTCACCTCTACAGAGGGATTTAGGGGACTGGTATGTGATCAGACCTACTACGTTCACCCCGATGCCAAGTTTTGGGCCTATGTCTTTGCGATGAGCAAAGTCTGGGAACTGGGTGAGTCTCAAATTTCTCCTTATCAAATGTGTTGGTAATTCCTTTGCTCTTCCAAGTTCTTCCTAAACATCTCTCTAGTGTTACTCCCAAAATGGAGCTATCTAGTTTAACATATGCTGTTTGTTTTCTTTCTGACCTGTTGCTGAAATGTTCTTTCTGCACTGGGCTACAGCCTGACATTATTGCTCTACTTTGATATCCAGCCCAGTGCCTGGAACAGACAAATATGCAGTGAGCAAATTGTGGTAAGGTGGCCTTCTTACCTGCAAGAATTTTCTTTCTTGGAGTAGAAACTCAATGGAAGTTCAGGGAAAATGTCTAGTTCATTAGAAACAATCATGTTACAGCTATGCACAGGGTTTGAATAAGTCAGTGGAAAGTTTTTTTCCTGGAAACCATTCCAATGTTGTCTGATGCCTAGTGTTCTTGCAGCAGGGACTACTCTGGAATCAAGACTAGTTCCTTGAAGCAGAGTAGGGATTTGAGAGATGTAATCGGATTGTTGACTTACAAATTGGCATTTGAAGTCACTGCTGATGAAATTGTTTTGTTCTATTACATACTGACTTTGCAGCCTGAGAGAATCATATTTATTGGTATTAACCCATCTTCTACTTGAGCAACTTGTAAATGCAAAACAGGAATATCCACAAGCAAAACTTATTTCCATTTAACTTAAGTGCAGTAGAGCTGGTCTGAACTGTCATGTGGATAGAGGAATATAAGCTGTTGGGGAAGGGACACTCCACTGGATGTGTGTTTGTGCAGGTTTTGTCAATGCAGACAAATCTAACATGAGCCTAGCTTTTGGTGAGATCAACCCAAAGCCAAATCAAGCCAAAAAATGTCTTTAGCATTCCTGCTGAGTCTTACTGCCTTGCTCAAAAGTGTGACTGCTGAGCTTCTACCCGAGTAACAATGCCTCTCTTTCCCAAGGTGACACGGCGTTCATTGTTCTCCGGAAGAAGAGGCTCATCTTCCTCCACTGGTACCACCATGTTACCACGCTCATCTACACCTGGTTTGTCTATAAGCACTTATCACCAGGCGGGGGCTTGTTGGCTGCCATCAACTTCACTGTCCATACTTTCATGTACTCCTACTACACCATGCGAGCGGCAGGCATTTGGGTGCCCCGCTACATTGCCATAGCAATCACCCTTTCACAGATCCTGCAGATGCTGGTAGCTGTGGTAGTGAACATCTTGCTCTTCCTCTGGACGGAGCAGGAGGTCTTCCAAACCTGCTGGTCAGGTGTTTTATTTTCGTTCTTGATGTACTTGAGTTACCTGGTGCTCTTCTGCAACTTCTTCTACAAGACTTATCTGACAACTGCCAAGAAATCAAAGGGAGAATAAAACTTGGGAAGCAGGCAGTGGCTGGGGTGATGGGAGGGGAGTGGAAAGGGGAATTTTTTCATTCCTATATGGAACTTGGTGCCTGATGGGTCTGCTGTGGTGATGTTTAGGAGGAAGTCACTCTCTGGATGAATGCCTTCAGGTGGACTTGTGCATTGACCTTTGGTGAGTCTGCCTTGAAACACGTGAATCACCAGAGTGAGGTGCAAGTTGTCTCAACTTCACCTCATGAAGCTCCTCTGGTGCCGTTTGCCTCAGCCAAGTGTGGTTCCTCAACCGCTTCCTCATCCCTCTCTGGTGCAGGCAAAGACCTGGTGCTGCCACAGGCCCCTTGCCTCTGCTGCACCAGTGTCTGGGCAAGGGCACTGCAAAAAAGGTGGGTAGGAGGGCCAAGGACCAAGGTCATGTCTCTTTGCTGACCAAGGCTGTCCCTGCTGGCCCCTGTCCATGCTGCATGAGGAGCAGAAGGCTGTCAGGGCTCGCCTAGAGAAGACTTGCCTGCTACAGCCCCAAGAAGCTCAGCAGGATCGTCCTCAAGTGCTCGCCTAGAGCCCTGGGTGAAGAGCTGAGCACCGGTGGCCCCAGTAGCCAAATCCCAGCCTCTATTTGCAAGAGCACAGAATTTGCAGCTGAGAAAGAAGCACTACAAATGTGAGCTGCACCAAAGCAATACCCTGAGTGTGTGTCTTACTTGGGCTAAAGTAAATGCTAAACCTGATGGCACCAGTTTAAGTTTTACCTCCTGCGCTGCTGATACAGATAGGAGCATGAAGCCAGTGGGCACATCCAGCAAGGAGCATCAGAGCTTGGTCCTGGGTCTTCCTTCATCTTTCTTGCCTGCGCTGGCTGCTGCAGCAGAACCTTTACTTACCTCCAATGCAAGGCTCAATGGCACAGTGAGCCTTGTTCAGAATTAGGTCCATTTTAATGGCTGTTATCTTGCCTCTGTCATTCATATGGTATTGAACATTGTATTTAACTTGACTTAAACCTCAAGAGTTGAGCAAAGTCCAAGTCTGCCTTATTTGCAGAGCATCTACAGCATTGCCTACAGTCATGGCCAGGGGAGAGCCCTGAGAGTTGGAATGGATGGGGTCTGTGCAACAGTTCAGCTACAGCCACAGCAGCTAGGCACTGAAATACAGGGGTTCCAGAGCCAGGCCGAAAGAGACCTGTCATTGTGTGACAGCTAAAAATGATTAATAAATATGGTCCTGCATGGATGGCTTTCTCTATTTGTTGCTTTGCAGTTTTCTGGGGATATGGGGAGGAGGGAATTATTCCAACTTTTTTATTCCAGTATATTTTTTTATTCCACCTGTAAAAGGAAAGGTTAAGCAGGGATTAGAAAGCTTATCCTCACAGCTATTGGTGGCAATACACTACTGATGACCCAATATAGTCAGAAAAAAAAAAAAACCCTTACAGTTACAAAAAGTCCACTGCATTAAAAAAAAAAAAACAAAAAACTTAGATGCTAGAGCAGGAGTCTGGGTTTTGGCAGTAATATCAGGACTCCATGTGGCCTCAGGATAGTTGAACTCTGGCTAGGAATCTCTGAATGTGCCAAGCTGCTCCTAAGGATAATGTGGACTCTCTTGCCCTCAGTGTGGGAGGGGCCAGTTAGGCCCATCTCTCTGGGGAGGAATGTAGTTGTTCGGATGCTAGTCCTGCTCCATCATCCAAATCCTGCTCCATCATCCAGGTCCTGCTCTGCTGGAGGTGATTAGGGAACATGCCCCAACCTCGGCCTTTCCCGTGCCTGAGTGCGCAGGTGCTCAAGGCAGCAGTGAAGAGAAAAATTAACACCAACCACCCCCTGCAGACATCTACTATATCTAGTTCACAGCCAGTCTTCATTTTGACGCTGTCTGGAGAAACCATGGTAAAAATTGGCATGCACCAAGCAAGAGATGTCAGGAAACAATTCCCCACTATCTTAAGAGCAAGAGGCTAACCAAGGACATTGTTGTGCTGCTTTTCAACAGAGAAACCAGCGATGGCAGCCACGGAGAAGCCACTACTGTTTAGTGTATTTTTCACTAGCCTTTAGAAAAAGACAGCTATGAGGAAATGGGTAGCACAAACCATGCCAGTGATGAGAGCAATGAGAGCCTTGAAGAGGGAAAATACAACCAAGGGAGTATTTAGATAAAGAGGAATATTTCAGACCATCTGGGTCTGATGAACTTCACCCAAAATAATCTCACAAATGTTTGCTGTTATATTGTCCCACAGCTGAAATGCTCTGGGACAGTGATGCGCAGAAAGACTGGAAAACACAAGCTTTATGCCTCCTTTCAGAATAGGAAACAGGGGCAAGAGCCAGGAACTGCTGGCAGTTAATCCCTTGCTTCCCCCCCTCCCAAGACATTGGAACAAATATCCTCTATTTGTAAGCAGCAACGATGAGCAGGAACTGTATAGACTTGTCAGGAACTGACTCTGATCAAAGCAATCTCATTTCATTTCTATGACAGGGTAAGAACCATCGTGAACACAAGCAGTGGCTGCCATTTAACTGATTTTTAATAAGACTTCTGACATTGTCTCATGCTAAGCTCTTAAGCAAGCCTGAAAACCATGATGTAGATAGGGTGTAGGGTAAGTACAAAATGCTTGTATAGTTGTACCCACAGGATTATCTATGGTTTGCTGTTGAAAAGGAAGGGGAATGTTGAGTGAAGTTCAGGGACATCTGTTCCGGCTCTGGCTTTGTTCAGCATTGCCATTAATGACCTGGACGATGGAGCAGAATGTACACTTGCTAAATCTGCAGATTGGGAAGTGTCCCATGACAAGGTTACTGTCCTAGCAGGTCTCTAGAATAAGCAGGACTGTGTTGACCCCCTGCTTGGGTGGCAGTGTCAGGGAGGTGCAGCTAGGGAGGCAGTGGGGACTTGTGGCAGAGAAGGCCCTGGAGCAGATCCGCAGGAGCGCGGCTGTCTTTGTGCTGAACATGCCTAACATCCACGTCCTGAGCACCTAGGAAGGCAGCCAAGTGCAGGAGGCCTGGCAGTAGCGGCTCAGCTGTGTCAGGAAAGCAGGTGGCATTTGGGAATGTGGGAACATCTCCCAGGCTCTCTGCTGGAAACTCGTTCCCTTCATTACTAGCTGTTGTCCTTTTCTGGTGTCTGCAGACTTCACTGTTTTCTGCAGGTTGTGTGTGTTATTTGGTGTCATTGCACAAAACAACCAGTGTGTGCTTTGCTGCCCCGTTTGGAGGGTACATGGTGTGATGCCTTCTGCCTCAGCAAGTTGGGAGACAGACCCCACCATCTTCTCTGTACAAGCTGGGGAAGGAGAAGCTTGAAACCACTAGCCAGCCTATAGATCTGCTGGCTACATACACCTGCATGTGCCAGTTGCCTGATGTAGGTACCAAGTGAGTTTGTCAGAGACCAGATTGGATTGGCCTGAAGGTAATTGACTGTGTGGAAAAGCTCAGATTAAAAAATGGGTAAATGAGGCCTAATGAGCTAAATGAGGCCTTTACTTCCCTGTGCTGGCTGCAACAGGAGATGGTGAGAGCTGTGTGCTGGAGTCAGCTTCTTGCTCCGTATGTTTGGGCCCATCTTTTGTGACCGAATCCTGCAGGACTCAGCTGCCCATGCCAGCAACCAGGCCACCCATGCCAGCAGCGTGTCCCTGCTCACCTGCTCCTAGCCTTCCCTTTCACTCCACACATCCCGACACAACTCTGTCTTCTCTGTGGGGATCCCACGAGCAGCACAGTGACACAGAAACTGTTTGCTCAAGAGTAGTTACTACAGCAGCCGAAATGAGAAGGAAGATCCTGTGTTATTATTGGTTTTGCCCAGGGTGAACAGCAGGGAGACATTCTGTCCTTAGCCATGTAACCTACAGGAAGCCAACAGGAATTTCACCTTGATTCTTCCTCCTGACAAAGCTGTGACTTTGCTGTGCTCCTTCCTGCCCCAAGCTGAGGGTGGGCATAGGAAATGGGGTGACAGGAAGGGCAGGTTCCATGTGGGAGGAAGAGGAGGAGAGAGGAGTAGAGGGGAGATCCCTTGTGGCACCACCTGCCTGCAGTTACTGGGGAGGGGAAAGGTGGATTCAGGTGTGACGCTGGCTCTGCAGGGGAGCAAATTAGAGAGGGCCAGGGGAGCTCTAGGCCCTTTCTGCTTCCCGCAAGAGAAGAGCTTGGGTGGAAGAGAGAGCTGAGGAAAAAGCTCCAAGGTGTGTTTGGTGGGAGGGCTCCTGGAGGGAGGCTGCTGCACAGGACAGAGCCTACAGCAAAGCAAGCTCAGCAGCACTGAAGTGCAGGGGTAAGATCTGGACCTGGTTGCTATTGCACTATGTGTGATCTATTGGAAGTTTATGCTTGATCTTTGTGCACGTTGCAGAGCAGAGTTGTGTTCTCCTTGGCAGCAGTTGCAGCTTGGAATAAAGCGGCTCCCTAGTTTTGGATTAGCTCAGAGCCAAGCATGGTTTTTCCTATGGTGGTGCTCGACCTGCATCTGTGCAGTGTGAGGAGGGGCTGACCTGCCTTAGGCGGTGGGGCTGAAAAGCAGTGGCCTCGCACAGCCTCTCCAGGGTGCAGGCTGAGTCAGGAAAGGCTCAAGCTGTCCACTTAGGACTGTGGGAGCGGGTCATCTCCCTGTGCTCCTGAGGACCCACGTGTTCCACATTGTGAGCTACTGTGTCCCCAAGGTGCTTTCTATAAACGTCAGGCCCCTGCCTGGCTTGGTGCTCGCGAGGGACACTCGCTGTCCTGCAGGCTGCTGCTCTGTGACTGCTGATCCTTTACACACAGGCTCATATTCTTAATAACGAGGCAGGCTGAAGCCTTAAAGGGATTGTGCCAACTTTCATTTTATTTTCTTTTTTTTTTTTTTGAAAGGGGATTTGGGAAAGGGTAAGGGGAGATGTGCAAGGGAGTGTTTATCATTGCAAGAAGGAGCTTTTCAGATGTACACAGGCAAAGGAATTCCTACCTGGCTGGAAATGACTGAAGCAGTAAAGCATTAGAGGCAGATCGCTGCCTTGGTGGGCATGCTTGTTCTATGGGGTTTTGGTTTTAAGGTCTACTTCATAGGTTATTCCATGTACAAAACAAAAAAGCATATTTTAATATATATGTCTATATATGTATTTGTGTATATATAAAATATATACACACACATATTCTATATCTTCACAACTCCCAGTCCCTAAAGGCTTCAAGTCTTAATGACCGTGCATATAAATGCATTACAAAGAAATATGCCAATCAGCTGAGTCAGCAGTTTCCTTACTGGCTGCAGGACTAGCTGTGTGATAAATAAATGAGCAAGTTGTCTTTAACTAAAATCCAACAACCTCACACACATTTGGGGAGAGGAGGTCAACCAAGCACTGAACAGCGGCACCACGTCACCCTGTCCTGGCTGTTTCCTCTACCTGCAGCATCTGGCTGCTTGTGTTTTCCTAGGCCGCCTTGTCCCTGGGGAAGGGAATGGGAGCCCTCACACCTGGAGGGGTTGGAAGGTCGGACTGAATATGCTCAGGTTGCTGCCCATAGGTCAGGCACCTCACACGTCAGGAGCTCCTATCTCCCTGCAGGGATTCCTATAGACTTCTGTGTTTTGTTGTGTTTTTTTCTTACCAAGAGGGAAGAGATTTGGTGGCAAGAGGGGAAAGGATTTGGGAGGGGAAAGACGGTCAAAATTCACCATACGATAGTTAGACAAATCTTCATAGAGGTCCGACTGCCTGCTTGCCTCTTTCTCACTCTCTTTCACGCTCTCTTTCACGCTTTCACACTCTTCCTCTGCAGGACATAGGCTGTTGTAGGGCTAAAGGTCTCCTTTTGTCAGGCTAAGGTCAAGTCCCCGGGTGGTGGAGGGCAGCCCTTCATACAGGCCTGTCCACGGCGTATTGGCAAGGGCTCAGGTTGGAAGCTGCCGTCTGCACCGCCGGGTAGGTGAAGTTAGCGTGTTGCTTTGCCTTCAGCCTCAGGCTGGCCAGGCTGGAGTTGCATGTGTCCCTGTACATGTAGGGGCTGGCTGTCGAGGCGTAAGGACAGGCACTGGATGAAACGGCGGAGTTGAGGCTTGGGCTGTTCAGGTTGTTGATGTTTCCCAGGTTGTTGAGGCTGGAGCCCGGTACTCCGGTCACTGCCGAAGGGACCATGGAAGAAGGCATGGTCATGGAAGCGATGGAGCTAGGTGGGGAGAACATGGGCTGCGAGGAGAGAGGGCTGACATTCATGGAGTTGAAGAAGGGGAAGCTCTTGGCTGAGAGGGGGCTGGTGGCAAGCCCCTTGGTGGCCCAGTTGTTGTAGGAATAGCTAGAATACATGTCATCGTAAGGCTGCATCAGTCCGTTGAACTGGGCTCCAAAGCTGTTCTTGCACAGTTCGGCCTGCTGGTTCCTCTCCCGTTTCCTCCACTTAGCTCTGCGATTTTTAAACCAGACCTGCAAGCAAAAGATAGGGGAGGGAATCATTCTGGGTTCTCACTTGGAGGAGGCTTTGCCTCGATCCCTTGGCCCAGCAAGGCCGAGAGCAGTGTGGGCTCTGGAGCACATCCTGGGGGCTGGTTAGTAGGGAGAGGGAACTGCAGGAATGGCTGGTGGTGCCACACCTGGGCTGAATCATCACCTAGATTGAAACCCAAGCATTTCTACTTGCAACGCACAGAATAATCCTACAGTATTTGAGCCCATTTGATGGGTAATGCTCAGGGTACTGTAGGCACTTGATCCTACCCTGCTGCACGGATGTGGATGCCAGACAGTGGTGCTGGTGCTATGGAAGTGGCATCTTTGGCAGCCCCCTTCCAGAGCCTTTTTGGGTTTCTGCTGCAGCTCTGAATTGTGGCTGCTGTGGCTATGGTGGGTTCATTTGGAATAAGCTGATGCAGGAGACCAAGGAGTCTTATGCCTGAAGTCTGTTTCTCGGTTGCTACTGAAGGGCTGGAAATCGGTAAATGAGTCCTAGCATAGGCCAAAGAATATGGATCCGGCCTTTGAGATCTCCAATCCTCCCAGACTTACCTTCTGACCTATCTCACTTAAATGCCTTTTACATGAGGGAAAAGGGAAGAAATACTTGCTGTATTTCTAAGTGACTCCAGCATGGGAAGAGGAGTTCTTTGCATACAGGGCATTTAGGGGATGTGATCTGAGCTGCAAGAAATCAACTCTCTTGTTTTGACTTTGTCTTAGCTTAGCTGGAGAGGGATGTTAAAAGCCTGTCTTCTAGCAGGAAAAGCTTTGTGTTCAAAGGACTTGAATAACACAACTTCCTGGAGCGTGGAAGCTGCTGGAAGGTTATTCAGGCGCCGCTTGCTTGTGTTTTTAGCAGCAGAGAGAAGCTCCCAGTCCAGCTGGAGCTCTGCCACGTGAGGCCTGTGACTGCCCTATAGTTCAGGGTACCCAGAGAGCATCCCCACTAACAAGGCTGGGACTAGGGGATGTGAGCACAGTCCTGGCCAATTTCCACCCCACAAGCTAGGGGCTTGTTGAAGGACAAGGCAGGTGAGAGGATGCAGCCCTACCCGGACTCGCGCCTCCGTGAGGTTGGTCCAGACCGCGATCTCCTCTCTGGTGCTCATGTCTGGGTAGCGGTTCCTCTGGAAAGTGGCTTCCAGCTCCTGGAGCTGCTGGCTGGTGAAGTGAGTCCTCTGCCTCCGCTGCTTCTTCTTAAGCGAGCCGTCCTCGGCGTTGGAGTCGTCCGTCTGGTTCTGCTGGGACTTCTCTGTGTCTGTGTGGGGAACAAAAGACGGGAGAAATCCCTGGGGTTGGTGCTGGGGCTTAGATGCAGTGAGTGGGATCTGTCCTTGGGGTAACCAGGGTGTAAGGGCCCCTCCTGCTGCCATCACCAGCAGCACTGCTGGACCAGGAAGGCTCCTGTGCCCCTTCCCTTGCTGGCAATGCAAGCAGGTACCTGCCTCCCACCAAGCACACTCCCCTGGTGCTGCCACGTGCCCTGGCTTAACTTTTGTAACAGGTACAAAAAATGAACAAGCTGATTTTTTTTTTTCATTCACTGCTGTCAAGATGCTCCCTAATGCTCCTGAGTTCAGCTGATGTCAACAGAGTTTAAGCCATTGGGATGATTATTTTCTTTTGCTGTGGATGTTTTGTGTTTTCCTGCGCCATTGGTTTGACATTGTTAAGCTGGATTCTGTTACTAGGTGCAGTTTTTCATCTGCACTAGGATGAGATGGAAAGGACAGAGAAAGGAGCCAGTGTGAGTCACACATGTGAAGTAGGACCTTGTGTCACTTTACCCATCCTTGAAAAGTATCCCAAGGCTTTGTGTGATCATGGCAGAACTTATCTAGGCTGGCTATTTCCAGCTATGCTGATATGTTTTGGTCTAAGGCTTCTCTTAGAAAAGTTGAAAGGAAGCGCACAACAAAAATTCAAATAAGGTGGGGGGTTTCATTGTTGTCTTTGTTTTTAATGATTGTGATCAAAGGGTTTGAATCTGGAGAGAGGTGAAGGGAGAAGGCAAACTGCCAAAGACAGCAAGTTGAAGATCATCTTATGCAGCTTAAGAAGCACTGATTTCTGGTCTCACCTCCATTGCCTCGCACTTTGGTACTTAGGTGCACTTATTATTTTTATGTAGGAGAAGGCCTCCCCTAGACCTTATCACAATGTATTGCAGCACCTCTCTCTCTACCCTATCCTCCTACTTGGAGATTCCTCTCCTAGAGGAAATGTCTCTTGTTTCCTTATTCCTTCAGTGGGTGCTTGGAACATTCCCGCAGTGTTTGTGGTGCTGCCAGCTCAGCTGCCTCACCAGCGGGCCCTGCTGGTCAGGGAGCCCAAGCCTCTCCGTGTCTACAGTAGAAAACTATTCCAGAGAAAAGGAAACATTTCTGATGTTCACCTTCTGCTGCTGCTGGTCTAGCAGCACGGTAAAACACATTCAAGTGAAAATCAGTTTTTCAATGCAGGGGGAAATATTCAACTAAGGTAGACATTATTGCAAATAACTGCCCAAGCAGTGCCATTTGGGAGGAGGAACTAAAGGGAAATCTAGATTTGCTCTGCTGAGATGCAGATGCAAGAGGTTTGGGGCTGGAGGAAGCTCTTTCTGACAGCAGTGGCATGTGCCCTGCCTGTGTGGATGCCGCCTGCCTCTCTGGGTGGTAATGCACAGGCTGACAGCGTTTGCATGCAGGTAACGCTGGCAAACAGCCACCTCCCAGGCCAATTTTATTTCTAGACTAGTTAAGACGGTGGGGAGTGACGTCCCCAGGCAGCAAGCATTTATTGTCAACTTAAAATAGGCTATGGAATATCTCTCGTGCACGTTCGCCCCCTCAATGAAACTACTGTAGTCATAGCTGGAATTAGCGGCTCGGGCTGCATGGAAAAAAAAGTCAGCAGCTAAAGCGGCAGTTCTGAGCAATGACATGGTGGGCTGGATAGGGAAGGCCACTTGAATTGAGATGAATGTTGTGCATCCAAAACAGCTGACTAGGAGCCACCAAGCTTGGGAATTTGCCCAACTAAGGTACACGTGCGGTGAGGAATTCAGCTGGTGAATTCTCTGTCCATAGCTGCCCCAGGGTGACTCCCTGTAGGGCACTTATTCCAGGGAATTTTAATCTGCATCATTATGCTCATTAGCTTTGCATACGAGTGAGCCTGCAGGCTTTACGCGGGCAGCAGCAGCCTGTGCCCAGCACTGGCACTAGCGGGTGCCTTGCAATGAGATCTCATATCACCCTGTAGTGTCCAGGGTGAGGGCACAGGGCAGGGACAAATGCTAGAAAAACTTGTATTATTTGGTAGCGAGTTTCTGAGCAGATGTGAATGCTGCTTCTTCAGAGCCTGACAAGAAGGTTTGAGGGCTTTAGTTTTATAGGAATGGCCAAAGGCACGGGAGCAACCTGTTGCCCATTGCAGAGCCTTGCACTGAAGCACAAGTGACCAGACTTTTTAACTTAAAGCTGGGATAAAACAGTATTTTCCCCACTAACCTTCTTGCTGGCTGAAGCTGGATAGTTCTGCTAGAGGCAAGCTCAACATAAACAGTTAAAATGGAGATTAAAAAAGGTGGAGGTGGGACGGCATTGTGCCTTGCTGCGGAGGGTAACTGTGCCCTCCGTGGGCTGGGGCGAGGAGCCTGGACCCAGCAGTTGTTGTGTGACCATGGGGGCTTTGCTAGGGCCCCACGGGGTGGCTTCCTGCAGCCCCAGCCGGGCTATGACACTTGCTGCTTGTTCTACTCTTGACCCTCTATGAGAGTGGAGCAGGGGGCCGGGCAGGTACAGCTCCTGCCTCCACATGTGCCATGTTCTGGGAACACGCTGGCCCGATGTGCTGAGCCAGGCTGGTCGAAGCTTGGCGTGATGCTGGAGGCTCCATGGCCAGGCCTATGAGCCACCAGCCATGTGGGGTCCTGGGGTCCCTTGGACCTCTTGGAAGCAGCCTGCCCTTTATGGGAGGGAAAGCTTCCATTTGGATTGAAAAATCCCAACTTGGAGCAGGAAGACTACTCTGCTATGTGCCAAAAAGCCTTCTCTGTGTTGGCACCCAAGAACATGAGTCTGTCTGAACAAGTTTCCTGGCCCTGCAAGCTACCTGCTGTGAAACAGAGCATCCAAAGACAGGATGCTGTGCGTGTCTGCAGAGCCCCAGCCTCCCCGCGGCGCCCGCACTCACCGCTCTGGTCCTGCCCTTTGCAGCCGTGCTCATGCTGCGGCGTCCCGGCGTCGGAGAGGGACAGGGCCGGGCTGCGAGCCTCCGAGTCGGCCAGCAGGTTGAAATCCATGAGGCAGGAATGGGTGGTGGAGGAGGTGGAATCTGAAAAAGCAGCCACAGGGTGGTTAGGGAGATGGATCTGTGTTGGTGACCTCTGCCCACCCTTTCTGGGAGGGACTTGCCAACCCCTGAGGAAAGGTCTAGGAAAAGCAAAGGCTCCTTGTGTGATCCTTGGACTCCTCTGAGTTTCCTGGCTGGAAAATGGACATGCCAGGCTTTCTGCTTAACCTCCCTATAAATCAAATATCATCTAGTGGCACTTCTATTTGCAGCCTTCAGAGAAAGAGCTTCCAATTTATAGGTGACATTCAGACCGAAATAGCAACACTGTGAGCATGCCGTGTAACAGAGATCTGAGGAAGTAGTTCTGGGCCAGCCAAGTGCTGTTAGCACCTTCCCCAGACATCCCGCTCTCCCCATCCTCCCCGCTGCACCTTCTCTCTCCTTTCTCCTTCACTTCTCAACAAGCTGGTCAAGTACAACTAATGATTCGCACACACAGGCAGCGCAGAGACCAAACACACACACACCTGAAAGAAAAGTCACCGCTGTGCACGGCCCTAACTGGGAGCTGTAGACTGTGGCACAAGCACAGACCTGGATCCATGCAAGCAAACACCATTCCCTCCAGGCACAGGGACCATCAGAGCCTGAATAAACACAGGAATCGCATTACGCACCCTTGGGTGTCTGGGGACAAGTAGGCTTGGCTGAAACAGCAGCTCCTCACTGAAAGCATCTGAGCTGGGGAGCTGCTGGTGCCGCTCCCTGCATCTGCAGGCACATTTGGGAGTCATCCACCACCATTCTCCATGTTTCTTTATCTCAGGATAAATAATTCTTGCTGTGTTGTTACCCGGGAGCACCTGTACCTCTGTTTGTGACTCTTGTGTTGGCAGCTCAGCTGAGAGCTGCTCTCTTCAGAGCCGTGTTGGAAGCTGAGAGGGAGAGAGGCGTGAGGGAGGAGGAGTTACGAGGGGTCTCCGTGGCCCCTTGGAGAGGTGAAGTGTCCCCTGAAGCCTTGGTGTCCATCGTGAGCCAGCCACAGGCATTGTATTGTCATGCATACACAGGTTTTGGAAAGCTGGCCAATTTGGGGAGGCTCATTGGGCACAGCAGTTTCTCAGTCTCCTGTCACCCAAGCTAACATGATGCCTTTCCCAGCTAGGTAACATGTCACTATACCAACCAGCAACAACAGATGCAATGGGTTGGGGGATCGGGTGCCTCCAGGAACCCTTGGACCAGGTATTTGGGGTTTGCAGAATACAGATCGAGGTCACTTGTATAGCTTGAGCTGTTGTGTTTAAAACATGCGTGGCGAATGTATGCACGTTGGGACTGAGCTCCTGAAGGAGGTATTCTGTCTGGATGTGATGGTGTTGAACATGTAAACAAGAGATTAATAACATAGCTGATGCACCTCCTTTGGAGACGGATGACGGTGACTAAGAATGTATTTTCAGAGCTGTCTAAAAATCAGCTCCGGGGGGCTGCTGCTGAGGCCCTTGGCATAACTCACCCCATACCTGCAAAGTGCTTCCAAGGGCATGGCAAGAGGGCAGGAACCTGTTTCCAATGATTATCCTTCCCTGGCTTCTGCAGCGGGTCTTGGTCACCCTTGTCCCCAACAGGGGAGTTTTCCTGCTTTCTCGTAGTCCTTCAGTTGTCCCCTTGACCTGACCTCCCTCCCCTGCCCTTCCCTAGCAGGAAATCTGCCCTGACACTGCTCTGGGTCAGCCCTCTCTGAAACACAGCGTCTGAAGAGCGGAGCTGGTGCCGCTTTCCCAGACCTCTGCCTCGCTCCGGGCTTTTCATCTCCCGCAGACAGGAGTGGCAGGGGCTCCATATTTGCCGTGGGGCTGGTTTCCATTTCCACCTCCTTGCGAGCCTGACCTTTGATGCCTGCAGGCTGCATAAGCTGCTGGCAGCAGAGGGGCACAGCCCTGTTGCTTTCTGCCGTGTGTATGTACACGAAGGGATGTGACAGGGGCTGTGTTTTCTTTAATACCTTTGCATGGGGTAGGGGGAGTCCATCTGCCGCTGATATTGCCATGGCTTTTAGCATTACTCTTGGAATTATGCAGAAACGCGCAGTGAATTAATTCCATGGATTAAGTCTTGATTAAGATGTGTGTCACTTTGCTGTCTCAGAATTTATTAAGAGCCCTTCTTGAGGCGGCAGCAGATGGAATTTCTGCCCAATGTTTGTAGATGATAATTTACCCTCTTCTACAGCCATTTGCATATGATTGCATCTGTCAAGCACAATTTCCTCCCTTCTAGGGCTTGACTCTGTACTGGACCAGATTTAAGGAGGAATTCGGACTCCTGCCTTGCTGTAACTGAAGGACAGTGTCCTCCTGTGCAGGGTCCTGTTTGCGCTGAGGCTCTTCTGTACATCTTGCATCATTTTTCACCTGTGCAAACTAAGGTGGAGAGATGAAAACTAGAAGGGGAGTATTTTAGAACTAGTTTTATAGGAAAAAATGACAAATTAAAGTACATGACTTAGGAAAAACTGGTTCTGATAAATACAATTCATGTCCCATCCTGAACTGCAGTGGTTACCAGGCTCATCCATGTCAGTAGACACAACACAGTGTGTTTAGCCTGGCTTGGAGATGCAATGGGGACTGAGATTAAAAACTGGTTTTAAAATATGGCCTATATTCAAGTTGAAACTAGGATTTATAATTCAGAAGAAATTTACTTTTTGAGCTGAATTTAAAACTATAAGGATTTCAGAGAGGATATTATATATATATATATTTATCACTATATGCCTATTACTATTATTATAGTGGTATCAAGCACCACTATATTACTATTATTATAGTGGCACCATGGGTGACACAGGAAAGTCCACCCCATGGGCTTCCTGTGGCGATCAGCACATGATGCAGAGCTGGGAGCCTCATCAGCTCCTCTGAGCAGTGTGGTGGTCCCAGCGGGCTTTGTTTTGGGAAAGCTGCTCACTGTCAATGGTCCAGGCTTATCCTTCAAGCTGCAAGGCGCTCGGTCAGTTTGGGAGGGGGTTCTTCGCCCCGGGTGAAGGTATGGTGTTACAGTAGATTTCTTAGGATCACAGCCATATCATCCATCAATCCACAAATCAGACTCCTGTGAGTGACTAGTTTCCTGATAGAGTTTAGCCGGTTGTTTTCCTGCTGTTTTAGAAGCCTCCACACTCTCATGCTCACTGCCATCCTGTGGGCTGGCTGCTTTTAGCAGAGATAAACATTGGGGAGTTCAGTCAAAGACATGTTTTCAGGAAGATGATCTGTCTGCTGTACTTTGGCCTCTGAGAGGGACTGAGCTGAGGCGCAGCAGCCTCCACCTTCCCTCTGCCCTCTGTTGAAGGGGGCCTGCGTTGAGACAGCGCCAGGCTCCTCCTGGATGAGTGCTTAGTGCTCCCAATCCCTGCATGCATGAATCCATGGGAATGTGTTTGGGGACTGCGGGTGTGGAGCGCCACAGGTATCGTCTAATGCAAGAGCCGAGTTTTCCTCGCTGCCTGCTCAGGGTGCTCTACCCGCAGCTAGAGAGCAAAAGGGTGGGACACAAGACCCGAGTTAATCTTCATTTCCTCAAGACTACAAAAATAAGTCCAGGGGGAGAGCAGGGTCACCTACTGCAAAACCTCTCGGTGCAACTGCAAGTCTCTAATCTTAATGGAATTGCAACAGGAACCAAGAGCGACCATTAATCACCGCAAGATAAACAGCGGCAGCAACCAGTTACCCAGCACACAGATCCATTACGGGACACGCGAGTGATCCGCCTGCCTCCCAAGCCTGGGGCTGCCGGAGCCGCGCTCATCAGCGCCTCGGCGGCCTCCAGCGAGGGCTGAGTCACAGCTTATAATAACCTTGAGGTCTCGATTTAGTCCTCGCAGCTCAGCGCTGACCCCCCAGCTCTGGCACTGGGTGTTCTTGCGGCACGGGCGCTGCTTTGAAGCTGGGAGCTTTGCTTGCGCTGTCGGTAGGAATCACCCGGGCTCCCTGAGGGCGCTCGCTGCTGTAGCACGGTCAGAGCAAGAGCAGTTTGGGTGGTTTGGTGGTTTCCAGCTGCCGAACCTTGCTGAGCCCGTTGGGCCCCACCAGTGCCGTGGGCAGCTCGGTGCCACACTAAATGTGGTGACCCAGGCGCTGGCTGCCAGCGTGTCTTGTCCAGCAGCCACCAGCATGGCCCGGCTCACTGGTGAGGGTTTCCTGTCACTGCTTCCACTGTACGCAGCACAGGGAGCGTTCTGGAGAGCACGGCTGGGCCGGGAGGGCAGTAGGGGATACGGTGCCGATGTTGACCATGCTTGCGATGTTGGTAAAATCCCTGGGCTGCACGGGGAGGCCATTCTTCACCTCTGTAATGATGCCAATGTATCATGGGCGCGAGCCGCCCACTGAGCTGGTGTTGTGACTGAAATGTCTGCTCCAGGCAGAAAAGAGTTAGGAAGCCACTAGTATTTCAGAGGGTTATTGCAGTGGATGCGTCCCAAGGATTCGCAGCGCCGCTGTCCTGTCCGCAGCAGAAAAGCCGGCAGGGGCGCGTGTCATGTTCGCTTACTCAACGCCTGGCCTGCCCGGGGCAGAGCCGTGAGGTAACTGGGACCCCGCGCAGCAGAGCGGCCTCCTTGGTGCTCCTGCCACACGAAGGCCCCATGGCGGCTCCGCAGGCCTGGGCGCTGCTGGCCAGAAGGGCCGGTGTCGCCATGGCGCCATCCCACACCTCCCGCCAGGGCAGCCCTGCGTGGCGCTGGGTCACAGCCCCTGGGCTGCTCTTCTGCACATCCAGATAGGTTAAGCCTCGGAATTGAAGAGCTAATTACACCACAGAGGAAAGTCTCGTCAGACTTTCTGCGGTTTTCTTCTGAGGTTGCCTTGGCTCAACAGTGTGTCCTGCTTTACGAGACCCACGCTGCAGCACTCGCACCATGTCCAGCCGTGTCTCCCATCTTCCCTGACTCCTCTGCCTCAGCTGTGCTTAGCACCTTGCCTGCATCAGCCAGGACCAGGACTTTCTGTCTCGCAGACTACGCAGCTCTATGAGTAAAGCTGTACTTTGTTAGCGCTCATTTTGTTTGCTATGCATCTGCAATGAAATAAACCAGCAAAGGCTTGGTTTGAACCAGAAAAAAAATGCAATTGGGTGAAGTGGTTGAGGTGTCACACAGAGGTACTGTGAGTGTAGACCTGCTCTATGCTGAGGAGCATGTGGCATTAATGGAAGATTGGTCCTTTAGAGGAAATAATTGTTTTACTTTTAAGGTAGAAAAGAGATAGATTTCAGTTAGAAACTCTGCCTAGGTGAATCCCTCAACTGAAACAAAAGAATCACTGACATGAGAGCTGAGAGCGGCTCCTGCCCGACCCGAACCTACTGACCCGCCTGGCCCTGCACAGCAGCAGCCCAGACAAACCGGCCCCAACAGGACTGCCAGACACCCTCACGCATCCCAAAGCTCACGTCGCTCCCCACACACAGGCAGCGAGGGCTGGCAGCAGCAGCCTGGGCTTAGCGGGGCGCCGGGACCATGTTGTGAAACTGCTCCTGCCGCGCAGGGAAGCCCTTCGCTCCTCCCGCCACGGGGCCACGTTTCTCCGTCTCTCCTCTGTATTGCCTGGGCTGTAAAGTCGGCCCGTTTTACGGTGGCTGAGATTGTGAGATAGACGCAGGAGCCACGGGGCTCCAGCTGCCGCCGCTGGTTTGTATGCAGGGCAGCGGATGACTCAGCCGCTGCTGGAGATGTAAATGATTGTCACAATTAGTAAACAAGCCCAAGAGAGCCCCCGCTCGAGCGGGTGATGCGGCGGGTTGAAGGTCGGGTGCGCTGCGCCATGCGGGCGGTGTGTCCTGGCCTCACCGTGCCTGCCGCCTACCCGCGGCTCTGCCGGGCACCTTCCTGCAGCGTTTTGCTCGGTCCTAAATGTTTGCTCTGTGACAAAGCTTGGCAAATGCAGCAGTTCAGAGGAATCTTATTTTGGGGGGCTGATACTGGGTCGTTGCTATAAAACGGCCCCGGGAAGCCGGGGGGGGGCTGTGGGGCTGCAGAGGGAAAGGGCCGCAGCGGCTTTGCCGGCTGGGGCCCGGAGCAACCACACACTCCGAGGGATGCGCAGTCTCTGAGCGCAAAGCTGCAGCACCAGAGAGAACTCATGTCTCTTGTGCCTCTTGTGCCTGAGATTTCCCGATAGAGTGCTTTTTTTTGCTTTTTTTTTCACTAAGAAATTTATATTTAAATTCTTTTAAAGCTGTGGTAGGAAAGCCTTTGCAAGACACAGATTGCTGTGAATAAAACAAGATGATGTGTCCATGGGAAGCGGGGAGCAAGCACACGGCAGCAACCCCTCCATTTGCAGAGCGTCTCCAGGACGGATGCTGGAGCTCTTCCCCCCAACTCCTCCTTTATGGACCTTGCGCCATGCCCTGAAGGTCAGCCTGTTTACCCAGACGCTGTTTGAAGGGGCCGAGGGAGGCGATTAGCCCTCCGCACGGCAAACACGGCCGCGGCTCCTCGCTGGCCGCCCTCCCGCCGCGGCCCTGCTCCCAGCGCCGTGGGCAGCGCGTCCGCACTGGAGCCGCTCCGCTCGCCCAAAGGCGGCGCCCGGACTGCGCCCGTGGCGAGGGAAGGCGGAGGGATGCCTGGCAGCCCCGTGCGGGCACAGGGGCCGCAGCCGCGGGACAGGGGCAGCGCTGTGGGATGCTGAACTGCGCCGTGCTGCTGAGGGGCAATGCACGCGCTGCCTGTCTGTTTCATAACCCTTGTTTTTCCCTGCGCTCCGAGCTGCCTCCGTCCTGCTGGAGGGATTGCACTGGGCTGGGCAAGAGAGAAGCTCCGTGACTGCTCCTTCCTCCGCTCCCTCAGGCAGTCCCGTGAAAGCAGTGGGGAGGCAAAGGCCGGCACAGGGAAGCGACCTCTCTGGGGACAAGGGGGCAGCCTGGCAGCACCACAGCTTCCATCCCAGCACCTCCGTGAAAACCCCTTCGCCCTGGGGATGGCTGCTGCCAAACGCCTCAGCCTCATCCAGCCCCAAACCACCAGGCAGGAGCAGCCCCAGGCTCCCGGGCCTCCCTGCCCCGGGGA
>JAUBOD010000159.1:299064-334405 GCA_032353885.1 Nothura maculosa
GCAGGCTCTGGCTTTGCTGGATTTCCCTGAAGGTGAAGAGCCTGCCTTTCCTCCTTGCTGCTTTCTGCCCTGCCTGTCTGCTGCAGGAGTGCACCCATATGAAATGGGCAGGTCCAGGAGAGGTCTGCACATCTTTGCAGCACAGGTGGCAGTCTTCAGGTCTGAATTTTATTTTATGAAAACTTGCTTTTGTTAGTAATTCTGAGCAGGCGTTGTCACGGCTTTCCATGCTGCTTTCTCACCACTGAACAAAGCGGTGTGTTGATCTTGACCCTGTCTTGTTTCTGTGAAGTAGAAATATCTGTGGTTCTAATTGAACTCAAGAGACTTGATAAATTGAGCTGAGTTTTGTGGAGCTGTTCCAGGACCCAGGACTGAAGTAGCCAGGCGTGATGTGTGCTGGGAGAGGTGTGTTTATTAGCCTTGAAAGCAGGGGATAGGACAGTGAAGCAGCAGTCTCAGACCTGTTAAGGAAGCGTTCACACAACTTGCATTTCCTTTTCACATGGACTACTTCCAAATGCTGCTAAATATGTTCCCAATCCCAAAGTCAGACCTATTGGAAGATGTGGCAGCAAAAGGAACTTGCTTGTTCTGCATTTTGAAGCCCTTTCTGCAGCAAGTGTGGGGTTTTGTTTGTTGGATTTTGTTTCCCCTTGATGCCCTTTTAGTTTGTTTCTGCTCTAGTAGTGAGGTTAGTTAACAGGGATGTTAATGTAGCTGCTGGCATTGTAACCTCGCTGGTCTGTCGGATTTAATTAAGGCAGTTTGGAATAATCCCACATCACCACTGACTGTTTAAACTGAAATGCTCAGTTGTGAATCAGAATGCATCGAGCCCCAATGTGCACCTTAATTTTATTGCCTCTGGTTGCAAAGCACAGCAGCTTCTGCTGGAATACAAGTTTTTACACGTGCACTTAGGGGTACAAAAAGAGGTGCCTTTGTCAGCTAGGCCTGTCAGCTGGTGCTTTGCACTGTCACTCTTTGTGTCCTGTGGAATATTGCCCCTGAAGCTGTCTTTGAATGGATCCCTTGGCTCAATGAGGCTTCACTAGCAGCTTGGGAGGAGAATTCAGTATGAACTATACAAGTTTGGTGTCTGAGAAGAGGCAAAAGCAGCTAAAGAATGCTCTAAACAGGGCAGACTTTCTGTCACACATGTGAGAGGAGGGAAAGGAGAGGTGCTACCTGTGCAAACCGATGGTATTTCCATGTGCACTGGTTCCACTTCAGTTTCGCTCAGTTATGAAAACTTCCTTACCCTGCAGGTTTTCAGGAGCCACCTTGCATGGTGGATGCTGCTCTCCCCGGACACAGAGCACAGTAAGGACAGTTTGCTTTAATGCCTCGAGCTTAGTTCCTAGCTGTGAACATAACTGGAGTAAAGAGGAGTCTGCAAAAGCTTCTCTGCTCGGTGGACTAAGCCGGACTTGCCTTCTCCATTAGCCTCACCCAGCTCGCTGGAGCTCAGGAGGCCCCATCACCAACTAATGAGGCATTAGCTGGTGTTTAGGTTGTCTCCTTTCTTTCCTAATGACTGTTTAGGTAGGAAGGTAACAAGATTCTTGCCCAGTGCAGTGTTGTTTAAGTGAGAACGAAATCAAAGCCGGAGGCAGCCTTTCTGAAGCCGATGTAATGTAGCACAAGATACGGTTACTAGCAACAATCTTGTCCCAAACACTCTCTCAAATGCACCATTGTTTGTAGCTACAAAAGGCTGAAATGGAGAGAGGAGCCTTGATGAATGATTGAAGCGCGAGGCCTGCAAAGCTGATATCTAAAGCAGGATAGTGTCTGTCTACTGTTCTCCCTGGGGATAACTACTGGTCCATTCCTTAATAAGATCTTGTTCCTTGGGAGGGATGTAGAATGAGAGGCAATTTCCTTCTCAATCTGGTGGAAACTGACAGTTTGTCCTTGTGGGAGTAAGTTTAGGGTTCCGTATGCTTAAAATCAGTTTTCTTTCCACCACAGGGAAAATTTGAATGTGTTTAACAGCTGACTGTGCTGTGTTATAAGGGAGAAGACATAATCTTACAAAATAACATTTAAAATTGTAGAGCAAGTAATGAACTGAATTGCAGTTCTTTCTCTTACTGTGATTTAATCTCATATTTCTGAAAGTGTAAAGAGATTTTTGATAAAGTTGTAATGAAAGCTGCCCATTGTACAAAGTCTTTTTGTTGGTGCGAGTTGTTTCACTCTTGTGCAGTCTGCTTAGTCTGAATTGCACAAACCAACTGGCAGCTGGAAGCCAAGGATCTCCGTGTGGATGTCTCCCCATAGAGGTGACAAGCTGTAGGTGGCCTTTCCCCAGCACGTATTTTTGTTCCGTTACTCAGATCCCAGCCATGAGGGCACAGCTGAGGGAATGGAGAACATGGCAGACGCCGTCACTCACGCCCGCTTCGTGGGCACCGACCATGCAAGCGATGAGGTCGTCCTGATGAAAATCCTGCAGGTAAGTGGAGAGAAATGGCAATTACTGTAATGGCTGCTGCCCACCCTGGGCCGTATCCTCTTACACGGAGCTGAGCGGGAGGCAGCCGTGTTTTGACTCTGCGGGAGCTTAGTGACAGACTTTATTTTTAAACAGATGGCTCATATACCTGTGGTAAAAGCTTTTCCAAATGAAAATAATTAAAAGCTTAAATGAAATGATTTTAAATCAAGGGCTTGATATGCAGTAGCCTTGATAAATCGTGCTTAAGCGTGGTTCCTGCTGGAGAGGGGGAGGTAAGCATATGGAGCCTGCAAACTTTCTTTGAGACCAATTCTTTGTAGAGGCAAATCTGTGCTATGGTCTATTTACTTTTGGGCAGAAGGCTAATTATTGAATATAGGTGTTGGGTGGCATGCAGCATATCTCAGTCTTTGGGAAGCAAGCAGAGATGTTTTCCTTAACTTTTACTCTTTCTGTTCTTGAGCACAACATGGAGATTGAAATGACCTCTAGGAAACTTCTGCTTTCTGCTCAAGGCCATAATTCCAGGGAGGCCTTCGGAGGGAGACAGCCTTCTCTTGGACATACGTGTAGATTGGTACAATGTGATGCACGTGCACTGTTCTTCACAGGTTTTGAGAACGTTGCTGCTTACTCCAGTGGGAGCCCACCTCACCAACGAGTCCGTGTGTGAGATAATGCAGTCCTGTTTCCGCATATGCTTCGAAATGAGACTCAGCGGTAGGTTTGCTCACGTTTCTGCCGTGCTTACTCCTAGAAAATGGTCTGGTCTCTTCAGCATTAGTCGACTGCTTCCACTATAGAAAATGCAGCTGTGGAAGCCTGCTGAGCTTTGTATTATTGTGCGTCTCTTCAGCTTGGTATAAAACTTGTTAGGTGTTAAGAGCTCATTGTGCAACTTTAGACTTGACTCCTTTTTTTCCTCAGCTTTGTGGCGCCACCTTGTGATTTCACATCCCTTTGCAGTAATGCGCTCTTGGAGCTGGTTTTAATAAATTTGCCGTAATCTCTGTAAACAAGGCTCGGAGGGGAGTCTGCTTGAAGAAGCCTCTTGATAATATCACACTGAGTAATGACACCTGTGTTATTTGTTTTTGTCTTCGCAGAGTTATTGAGAAAATCTGCAGAGCACACTCTGGTCGACATGGTGCAGCTGCTCTTCACAAGGTAAACCTGCTTGTGTTTGCCTCAGCATTGCTGAGATGGCCCTCTAAGGACAGAAGGATTCCACACTTCCACTTAAGGGCCTCAGAAAAATCATCTGAAATGGCCATTATTTAGAGGTGGAAGGGGATAAAGGATTTGGCCCTTTTCTCTTGGGCTGACCCTTTCAGACTGAGGGGAGAATGAGGCAGGCAAAGTTGCGGGGTTTATGGTGTCCTTCGAGAAGAGATAGACAGCCAAGTAATGAAGAGCTTTAGGATCGGGAACCAGTTCTTTAAGGACAGTTAATGCAAACTTCTCTTCAGAAAAACAGTGCTCTAAAAATATAGTTCTCTTCAGAAGAGAGAAAAATGTTGAAAAGTCACATACTGAATTCAAACTGAGAGCTTCAACCTCACGTATCAAAGAGAATTCTAAACTCTTGAAATCTTAGGTTGTGTTGATAAGTGTTCTGTCCTTTTCAGCACCTTTCAGGTAATTATTAAGGTTGTCTCTCTTTTTTTAAACTCAGAAGTTACTTAACTTCAAAACTGTTTCTCCAAACAGGTTTTCTGAGTATTTTAAGAAGGGCATGTGCAGTTATAGAAATATTTCTATTAGGAAAAGCTTGCACTAAACCTGCTCGCTTCTGAAGCACAGCTCACGTAATCATTTTTCTCTACTGCCACACTTGGCTCCAGTGAGTTCTCAGGACTTGTTTCCTTTGTGCATCCTGTTAGGCAGAGCTCCAGCATTATAGGGCAGTCAGAAGCAGGTATTATCAAAGCGGAGAGGCTGTCACTTTATTTTTCTCCAGATACATATGTGATTTTGGCATAGTAGTTATTCATTAGTTACTATGCATCTTCTCTGTCATTCTTCTCAGTATGGCTCAAAGAGCTTCTCCTTTTCAGGGAATGTGGCAAAATAGCTGAAATTAGCAGTGCTTACAGACATTGGGGTACAGAAGCAAGTGGACATGGTTTGGCTCCCTGTTTATTTTTTGAGTATTGTCATCTTGCTTTTCAGAAAGAGGAACAATCAAAGCTGTGCTGCAGGCTTGCATCCCTTCAGCAAGCGAAGATAGAAATGTAGTAAAGGAGCAGAGGGGAGTGCAGGGTGTGTGGAGTTGTTGAGGTGTAAATGTTTGTTCTGGAGATCATTCAGTAGTGCAGGTGAGAGCTGTCTGCCTCCTTTACATCCCAGAGAGGGGCTGCTTAACTCGGAGCCTGCAGCTTAAGCTCAGATCCAGTTTACACTGCAATTCTGTTCAGAGGGTTCAGATGGAGGATACAAAGATCCACCCATCTAGACTTGTATTTTTCCATGCACCTTCTGGCAGGATATGAAAAGAGGAAAGTCCCTTTTTGCAAAGAAAACCTAATTTGGAGTTTCTGTTCTCTGCAGCATGACTGTGAAAACAAAGCAAAACAAATAAAATAAAAATCTAAGCAAGCAAAAAAATGTTTTTTTTTCCTTCTTGTTAACTCAAGGAAGCTTTTGAATTTTAGCTTGTGTTCTATCTTTCAGACTGCCTCAGTTTAAAGAAGAGCCTAAAAGCTACATGGGGACAAATATGAAGAAGGTAAGGCTCATTATTGGCAGTGTGACTCTTGTCTCAAGCTTGCATTCTTCTCTCTGTAGTTTGCTTTCACACTTGTTTTTCTTCATTCCTGTGACTCCTTAGTTCACTGAAGGAGCGTGTTTAAAAGCACAAATGGACATAACTTCATTAATTTTATATAGGAGAAGCTTTGATGGCTTTTAGAAGGGACAACATTCTGTAATGAAAACCTTAGTTCAAGCCACAGTCACATCTCTGCTCTTAGTAACAAACCCAAGCAACCTGCTCTTTCTTTCTCCCTTTCCAATGTCTTCAAAGGTGAAAGGCCCAAGTTTGGTTCACAAAAAGTGATGGAGTTTTTAGCAGCTGGATACAGTAGGGCAGATACCATGAATGTGAGGTCACATTCATGTTTATTAACATTATATGCTTAGGTTTATTAATATTATATGTTTATTAATATAGTATTTTCTTAGCTGATTGAGAGCTCACCCAAGGATCTACATCTGGGTTATAAAGAATGTTAGTAAAAATAAAGGATTGTCATGTTGAGAGTAATGTGATAAGAAAGAGTGATAGAGAAGAGAGCTACTTCTGAGTGTGTTGTACTGCATATTGTAACATGTAAGTCCCACTCTTTTTGAGCGACATGAGAAAAGTGACAAAGTTGGGTAAATTTACGTTTCAGTTCTGGTACAGCAGTGTTTTAGAAGATGGAATATGATTATTTTTAGGAATCTGAAAGCAGTTTGTGCTTTCATTCTTGGGTAGTAACCTATGGATGTCATGATCTCATTTCCTTTCTTGTTGGAGGAAAGTGTCAAAGTTTGTGCTGCTTGTGGCTTGGCTGAAGGAAAGGTAAAAGAGAACAAGGTGATTTACAGCAAGTACTAGAATTTGTCCTCATCTATGCAGAAAATGTAAGATGAAAGTGAATTTAAATTCAGGAAGCCTTCCCTTCCTGAGTGACAGCTGCTCCCCGCTCAGTAAAGTGATGTTCTGTCTTGTGTGATCTGTGCCTTTACCCTGTACTACCTGTTTGCTGTGCATGAGTCCCCCTGGAGCTTTACACTCTGCCAGGTTATTCTTTCTTTGGGTTTCTTTTGCTTTGTTTAAACCATACATTTGCCTATCTTTCACAGATCTCCTCCTGTCTCCTCAACAAACTGGAGCTAAGTAGTGGGGAACAGCCCAAAGCCCTGAACCAGTTAGAGAGGGTCCTGCTGTTTAAGAACCTGAAGGTCTCTCTCTCTCTCTCTCTCTCTCTCTCTCTCCCTTCTTCCCTCACTCCTTTCTCCTCCCATAAACGCCATGTGGGAGACGTTTATGTTGTGTGTAGCAAATCTCCCTCCACTGACGTGATGCAGCATGGCTTTGGGAGAGCATGTGGCTGCTTTGCAGTGTTGTGGCTCCAGCTGGGCAGGTTTGGGAGGGACACAGCCTTGTTTCACTGTACCCGGCAGTGTCTTGGTAAGTGACATCCAAGACACCATCATGGAGCTCTTTGAAGAATGGGAGTGGGTAAAGATCAAATCCTCTGTGACAGTGAAAAACTGAAGAAACGTATTAAAAATGTAGGTTACTTCCCTATTGTATGTCCTAGCTACTGGTGTTGATTATAGAAGTAGAAACATACATGAAGATGCAGCATTCATGCATAAGACTGTATTATTCGCGGTGATTCTCTGCACTTTGTTGCTTGGTACAGACATATATGGAGCTCAGTGCTCACCAACTTCATGAAACAAAAGCAAGGAATTCATGGACTTGTTACATATTAATTCAGCACAAAATAGAGAATGAAAAAATGTTACTTTTGTTATCCTTTCATATTCTATACTTAAGAGTTTAAGTAACATACAACCACTCACCAGAAATTAAACAGATATCTATTAAACAATGCCTCTGCAAATTGTTTTTTTGCCAAGTTGTCATTTTGGTTTGCTGACTCTTCTTTTTGGAAAGTGCCCTAATAAAATGATTTGGGATTGTATACAGTATGGAACACTGGATGGTGAAAGACCTGCTGGATAATGTCACCTGTCTGTTAAATTGTTTTCTCTTTCCTGAGCTAATGTGTTTCTGTCCTTATGAGGTTGTTCCAACTGAGTCTCTAGAAGATGATATAACTTGGCCAAAATGGTAGTAGGCCTGCATGTGATACCTCAGGATTTCAAGAGGGAAAGCTTTGGAGACTGTACAAAGCATAGTACAGTAATTGAAAATGGATATTGTCTGAGGGAGTCGATGTCCTTAGATTGAAGTGCTCCTCAAAACTTTTCAGAAGTTTAACTTCTTTGCATGTTTGATCCCTGGTATCTTTTTCATGAGGGTCGATGTTGAACTGAGGTAGAATTTGATCTCGTGTGAATTTGGTATTGTATGAACTGGAAGTCAAAAACAGCAACCAGGCTGTTGGTCTGGAAGTTTGCTGGGTTGTTTCAAAAGTTACTTGTTTCTCAGGAGTGTTGCTGAGGATAAAAGCAGTGGCATTAACATGGTTAGTTGCTAGCAAGATCTTTGATCTGTTTTGTTGGGTTTTTTTTTTCCTCTTCATTTTTATTAGTGAGTAACTTCCTACCTGGTAAGTCATGGTAACAGAAACAAGGTAGAGTAAGCAGAGGCAAAGTCCATAATTGTGGAATCCTGTAAAACAGAATTTCTCAGGTTTTAACACATAAGGTTATCAGGTTTTCTTCATGTTTCCAGTTTGGTAAAATGGATTATAAAAGCTTTCAGATATTTATTTTTGATATGTTACTAAAGAAGAGAAAATGTAATACAGGTATTTGTAGAGCTCATAGTGGGTAAAAGAAATTACGTGATTCAATTTGCTACTTAAGCCTTTGAGGATAAATCTATTGATGATATTTAAGTCTCAAAGAGATTTTAAAATGAAAGTGAAACTAATAGAGATGAAATGTTAGGGATTAGAACGAGATAACAAGTATTTTATGACCCTGTGAACTGGGGAATAGGAAAGATGAGATAGCTGACAAAAGTGAAAGGATTGCAATGTAAGCTTTTTGACACACCTGAAACCTTTAAAATTTTACATTTTAACTGTATATTTGTCATGGAAATGTTTGTTAGAAGAAAAATATTTAGAGTGATGTTCTTGCTTCAAAATTTGGGAGAAACAGCAAGGGACAAAGCAGTTCTGAATCTGTTCTTAATTAGCTCAGAGAAACTGTAGCATAGCTAAGTCTTAGGGATTAGTAGTTAAACGAATATAATTTGTGGTGCAAAGAAAAGCTACACATGTGGTTTACTGCACTGGGACATAGCATTTTCACAAGCTCTGTTTAAATGAGAAAAACTGTGCCATGTAGAGTGTGTTAGAATTCTAGATGGAAAAGGGAATGAGATAGAAAAACAGTAGTGGATACTATAAGGTTAACTGGTGTTTAAGCAGAGTAGTAGCTGAGAGAAGTGAAAGAATCATCCTGAAGGAAGAAAATGAAGAGACTAAAGAAAACAGCAGTCTTCCAGAGAATTTAAATCTGATATTGCTGTTGGAGTAGTAGTAACACAAGAATATTAAAATAAGCTTAGAATTTAAATTGACTGGTATAAATAGTTTTACAGTGGAAAATACCAAAGGAGAACTGGTGCTGAGACTTGAGCTTAATGGTTTTCAGATCACACGAGGTACCTGTTCACAGGATTTGAGCCTTCATCTCAAACTGGAGACATCAGTATGTGCTGGAAAAATGGCAAAAACAAATGAATTTTGAGATATGCATGAATGTCCAGGTGAATTTTTAGCCTAATATAAAATAGGGGCAGAGATAGGGAAGAGGGAGTGCTGTATTACTTGGACAGCAGGTATGTGTTGCAGTAGAGGAGCTGCAGCGGATTGTACCTTGATGCAGGCATGGAGGTGCTGGCTAGTGTGTGGGCAGTGAGGAATCCTGAGCTGGTCTGCATGATGGAGGTGCTGATTGATTCATATGATATGTTTGATTACTGTTGCCTGACTCTCACGGTTTTGAGGCAGCCTTTTTTGATTGGCTTGTGTGGTCTCTTGTGCCATGTGGTTTTGGCATACTGATGTTCTTGATGATTTGTGTTTGCAGTTGAAAATGAGAGCTGGAGGAATGAGCGATTCGTCTAAATGGAAAAGGCAGAAGAAATCACCAAGACCTCCTCGTCACGTAACTAAGGTCTCTCCTGGAACAGAACAAGCAGTGACCAATGGTAGTAACAACACAGGTAGGTTGAAATGCCTTTCCAGAGACCAGATGGCATCTGCCTGAGAGAGTTTTTGTATGATTTGTCTTTTCTTTGAATCTATAGCCTTAATTTATTATATTAACCCATTATTCCGCTTTATTTTCTTGTTCATTTTTGGTTTTATGTACTTGTGTTTTTGCTGAATCCTGTCAGGCACTTGCTTTTCATCTGTCCTTCTCCCTTTCTTTCTCTGAATCTCATGGTCCCTTTATTTAACTGAGTTATATTTTTTCCAAGTCTGTTACATTCTAAAATGGTGTGTTTTAATTTGGAAAACTGTTGCTATCATACCTATTCACCTATTTGAATCCTTTAATGCCTGATAAAGGAGTACTTTTTTTCCCCCATGTGTTCTACTTTAATATGTAACTGTTTGAGATCGTTTGTGGTGTAATGTAATGGTCAAAGGAATTATTTGTAGCTGTTTTCAGTATGTGAGCTTGTAACTGAGGGACAGAATGATACCAATCTCTGTGCTTCTGTTTCTCATCAGCAAGTGGAGTTAGTTTCGTGGATGCTCCTTCTCCCAGCTCGTCTGGAAGCTCAGAAAATGTCTCATCTGCAGTCAGCCCAGTTACAGACAGTGGCGTAGAGTTGTCATCTCAGACTGCCTCCAAGGAAGATCTGACAGACTTGGACCAGATGAATTCTTTGGGACTTAATGCAGGAATGGCCAGTGAGGCCAAAGTCACTGAACACCAAAATCAACACGAGCTCCAGGTATGTGGGTAATTTAAGGGGAGTTCTAACTCTCAGCCTAACTAATTGTGGATTGAGCATATATCCCTATCTCTCTCTCATCATATGTTTATTCTTTATGGCAAGGATATGAAAATTCACAAATATTCATTATTTTTCTCAAGACCATGCCCATTAGCAAAGAAAAGGTAACCGCACAACCCAACAATGCGTGTCATATCTAGTTGTACTTTTGTCAGTGTTTTCAGCCTTAATTAAAGGAGAAACAGCTGGAGTGAAACTTGTAGGAAAACTTGCTATCTTTGGTGAACATTTTTCTGGAGATCCAGGTTTTGATGCCTATGCACATACATATGTTAGTGCGGAGAAAGAAAACATCTGAGCCAACACTTTTGTCAATACGTTTGTTTCCTTGTTGTCTCTAGTATTTCCACAACACACATTGCTGAGGGGGTGGTTTTAGAACTACATGAAATCTTTCAGAACTGCAGATATTATGAATGGTATAAATGCTAAGAAGGAGGGAGAATTGTTTGAGATGATTAAAGGATAAAAGAGAGGTAGAAATACTGTGTTGAAATTATATAGCATTTCAAAATCCCGACCTCATTGGCAGTCAGAACTGTTAGGTAATAGGAGCATCTTCAAAGTAAAGTCTTTAAAGCTTAACAACCAAAACTGATGTAAAACAGATAGAACTAGATGGAAATGAAAGGGCAGAGGGAGCTAGAGATTAGCTAGAGAGGTTTTTTCATCTTAAAGCTTTTCCGACTTCTCTCCCATGAGAGAAAGCACATTTTGATAAGTCTGAAGGAACAGTGAGTGAAAAAGCTTTTTTCTGCTAGCTATTGAAGTGCCTGTTAACAATTTGCTTTTTTTTTTTTTTTTTTTTGCTTTCTTTTTTCTTGCTGCTTTTTCCCCCTCTTAAATGCTATATCAATGAAGAATGAAAGTCTGAGGGAGGAGAAGATCCAGTCGGCCTCTGTCGAGTCCATCCCTGAGGTACTAGAGGAGTGCACGTCTGTAGCAGAACATTCTGACTCTGCCTCTGTCCATGACATGGATTATGTAAATCCTCGCGGAGTTCGTTTTACTCAGTCTTCCCAAAAAGAAGGTGAGAGGTGGGCAGGGCAATATTGCTTAAGTCCTTTCTGCTAAACTGGTTAAATGGCAAAGCTTGAAGGGTTGTGATCTGTAGCATAAAGGCTGTTTGGAGGTCCTAGCAATGTCCCCCCGGGGTCAAAGCCAGCTGCAGTCTTGTTCACCTTACTCATCTGTGACCTGGGCAAAGGGATGGAGTACACCCCGGGGATACAAATTGGGAAGAGTGGCTGATGTGCCAGAAGGCTGTGCTGGCATCCAGATGGACCTTGGCAGGCTGGAGAGATGGGCAGAGAGGAACCTCATGGAGTTCAACAAAGGGAAGTGCAGAGTCCTGCACCTGGGGAGGAATAACCCCATGCAGCAGTACAGCAGGTAGGCTGACCTACCAGAGGGCAGCTCTGATGAGGAGGACATGGGAATCTTAGTGGACATCAGGTTGACCTCGATCCAGTGATGTGCCCTTGTGGCTAAGCAAGCCAGTGGTATTCTAAGCTGTGTGCCACCTACTTGGGCAGCAGAGGGATGGCAGGATGGTCGCTTGTGGTCTCTTCCAACCTCATCTGTTCCCCTAATCAGTGCCACCCTCTGCTCAGAGGGTGTTAAGCGTTCCTGAACTGGTCTATAATGATTTGATTTGTACCACTAGTACATCATAAAGAAGCATGAACAAAGTTGTTAAGTGTTAAGGTCTCTTGTTTTCCCTCAGGAGCAGCGCTGGTCCCCTACGGACTACCATGTATTAGAGAGCTGTTCCGCTTCCTTATCTCGCTCACCAACCCCAACGACCGCCACAACTCGGATGTGATGATCCATATGGGGCTGCAGCTGCTGACTGTTGCTCTGGAGTCGGCCCCCATTGCAAACTGCCAGTCCCTCTTGGGACTTGTGAAGGAAGAGTTGTGCCGGCACCTGTTTCAAGTGAGTCTGGCTTATGCTAGCATGGGAGATGACACTGAGGACTGAAATACTGAGTGGATTAAAAAGTCTGTTGGAATTTCAGTATGCTGAAACGTTTGGCGGGTCTCAGTTCTCAGATGAGCTCTGATGCATTGCAGTGGGATTCTAAACTGCATGTGTGAAACAGCAGTCTTGATAATACATATCAATAATGTGTTGCAGGTTTGAGATAACTGCAGGTCCTGAGATAAGTGTGGCTGCAAGTTGTCAGCTTAGTAGTAGGCAGGACCTTTGTAATAACCAGTTATTTACTGCAGAAGGACCATCTTGAATGCAGGTCCTCTCCCAAGTTATTTCACCACTAAGAGCATCTGTGGGCTTACCAAAAGATCGAAATTGGAGTAGCAAATCAGTGTTTCATGTAGGCAGAAAGAAAGTATATTCATTGTCATTCACAGAAAGACCAGAAGGTTAAATAAGGGATTGTTTTCTGAAGTACTATTGCTGTGGGGAGCTGTGTGTGGATCTTAGGGGTTTGCAGTGTCATAGTAGTGCTACTTATAACCCATAATGACTAATCTTTTAATTGTTGGGCTTTTTGTGTTTGTTTCTTGTTCAGCTACTGAGTATAGAACGGCTCAATCTGTATGCAACCTCCCTCAGGGTATGCTTTCTTCTCTTTGAGAGCATGAGAGAGCATCTGAAATTCCAGCTGGAGGTGAGTTTTTGAGTATCAATATATGGGTGCCTTTGGGCAAGTGCCAAGCTGCAAAGCAGCAAGATGTTGTTGAGCTGCCAGTTTACCTATGTATAACTGCCTCAGTAGTTTTCTGAGTGGGCTGTGCAGGCCTTTCTTTTCGAGATAATGAAATGTCTTTGAAATGGGTGTACTCTGTTGCCTCCCTCCAGCCATTCTTTTTAATGGTAAATCCAGGTTCTCTGGGTGGTAGAGGCATTTGAAATCTATTTTTCAGTCTCCCCCAGAATGAACTGCCATTAAATAGGGAGTGTGTTACAACATGTGGGAAGATAAAGCTCACATGTAGTTCTGTAGCCCTCAAAGCTATTCACTGTCCTGCTTTCCTTTCTCTTTCCCTAACCTGAGCTATTCTGTGTTTCTGTCAGATGTATGTCAAGAAGTTGATGGAAATAATCACTGTGGAAAACCCCAAGATGCCGTATGAAATGAAGGAGATGGCTTTGGAAGCCATAGTTCAGCTGTGGCGGATTCCCAGCTTTGCTACTGAGCTCTACATTAACTATGACTGTGACTACTACTGCGCCAACCTCTTCGAGGAGCTCACCAAGCTGCTCTCCAAGGTGCCCGCTGGGCTGGGCTTGCGCTACCTCATCAGCCCTGGGCCCCTGGGTAGGAGGGTTGGAGAAAGGGAGGCCGCCAGCTCAGAAGAGGAATTAGGCTCAGAAGCAGAACTTGGCAGTGGGTGGAATTTGAGATGAGTAGGTTGTAGAGATAAAGAATGTATTTAACGTTTGGAGGCAGAAGAGAAGAGATTTGAACTGTTAGGCATGGAATCGAACGCATTGTTTGGAAAGCTTGGAGATTCTGTTGTGTACTCTTGGGTTCCCAAAGCAGTGAGGAAAACCCCATTCCTTCATCATGGAGAAGCATGAAAGTTGTCTAATTTTTTTTTTTTTTAATTTCCCAGAATGCCTTTCCTGTTTCTGGACAACTATATACAGTCCACCTGCTGTCTCTGGAAGCATTGTTGACAGTGATAGATAGCACAGAGGCACGGTGCCAGGCCAAAGTGAGCAGCATCCATCAGCAAGAGAAGGAAGTTGCCAAACCTAACACAGAAGCCATGAACATCACCAAAGAAACAAGCAATAGTAAGACCCCTTGCTTTGATATTTTGACATTAACTCAGTCTTGTGATAATCCTGCAGATCTCGTTTTGATAGCTGATGTAATAAATCACATATTTTGTGATTGCACTGTTTATAGCCTTGCTGTCAGAACAGAGCTCCAGCACATATTCAGATCATAATGATAAATTTTCTGTCTTATTTTAGTAGCTTTTTTCCCTGGTTTATAGCTCTGTGTTTTTTTTTCATTTTAACCTTTACAGATCATGAGAGAGTGCTCAGTGAGGGAAAAGGTTCTAGTGCGGCTGCTGAACCAGCTGGGCCTTGTCTTCCTACCAGTGGGTGCCTTGTGGCTGACCAGGTGAAGCAGAGGTGTGTGGCACTGGAAGGAGCAAGTGAAGCAGGTAATATTCTCTGCAGGATGCTGATATGTGCTAGAATGGGCCTGATATTTGCTGTCCAACTGTAGTATATCATAGCTCACTGTAGCTCTTATGTGTTTATAATTAGATTAAAAAGAGATATGTGGCAAATATTGATATACAGTGTGTATGATATATGCTTGCTGTAGTTATATTTCTTCTGTATTAGGTTTGGTGGGCCTTTTAGGGGTATAAGTGTGTAAAATTCATCCCTATGCTAGTGTTTTTAAAGTTATCAGATCAGAATAGCTAGAAAATTAAATCTTGTGAAAATATGAAATAGTCCAGACCAAGAAGCTACTAAGCAATTATGCAGCATAAAATTTGGATAGCAGGAATATAGTGGTTGGATAGTAGGGTAAGTGGGACTACAATTTACATGGCAATTCCTTGGATTCTGCCACTTAAAAGTAGGGGCACTGTAGGGTGTGGGTGTGTCTGTGGAAATGGATCTGGCTCTAATGACCCTTTGTCCTCCTAGCTGAGAAGAGTGTGTCCAGGAAACCTACTCGATTTTCATGTGTCCTTCCAAGCCCTCAGGAGCTTATGCAGATTAAGAACAAGAAGAAGGTATGATTGGGAATATATTACAAGTTTATCTCTGAACATTCTCCCCATGTCCTCTCTCATGTGGGTTTTGCATGACTGGTCATATCTTAGAAATTTTGAGTTCCACTCTGTTGATATGAATTAAGTAGTCGCTCATCAAGAATTCTTCTACACTGCAGAGACAACAGTGATTATTACCCGTTATGGTTATTCAGTTGTGCTAAGAGTCAGAAAAAGTGTTGAGAAAATTTCATGGCACAATTTGCAAGCCAGGTCCATCTGACTTCTGTCTGGGGAAGTTGTTGGATCTAATCTGAATTATACTGTGATAATTGGGCAGCCCTTGTCAAAAGGCAAGTTGTTTGCTCTTGTCATACCTGTTAGTGGGGAGTAGATCAAGGGACCAATGGTAAAAGTGATCTTATTTTGTTTATTCTCATCTTTACTTTATCATGAAGATGACTGGAAAGATAGTGGCTTGATTACAGCAAAGCCATTCATTGTCCGAGTGTCTGTTTCTTTCAATCTTCGTAATCCAAAGTACAGTCTAAATTTTGTGCAGCTATTCCATGGTCCAGCTCAGTTGTTGGCAAAGATGCTTCTTGCTGTTGTGTTTGGAATTATCTGTTCTCCTATATCAAACCTCAAGTATGGCATATTTGCTCCCCTCCAGAAATGGTGGATGAATTTGATTTGTAAAGTCCCTATGGGGACTTCTTTTCTTACCCTAAATTTAGTAATGGTTTCATCCTGAACATGTGAACAAGGCACACAAAACAGCAGCTTCAGAAATGTCTATGCTGACATGGCAGCAGCATATTCTTGTTTCCTTAAACCTCTCAAATACCAAAAGCTGCCACAGCTGGAAGAATAGAAAACAAAAGCTAAATAAAAAACAGAAACCAAATTATGCATCAAAGGAAAAGATTTCTTTGCTGATTCCAAAGGCAAAGAACAGATGCCCTGAAGCCATGGAGCTGGCGTAATGCGGTGGAAAGTGCCAGCACTCTGGTCTCCTTTCAGGTGCTCTTCACAAGTAGAATGTGTTTCTAGAGAACCCTAGGGCTTTTATTATAGGCTTTATTGCTCAACAGAAATGCTCTCACACAGTCCCTTTAGTCCTGTCATAGTGGGGCAGCACGTGTTTATTCTGTTTCATGCTCACTGCAGCTCTGCACTCCGTTGTCTCATGTATTTCAGTGCAGCTCGAGGATGTTCACAGAGGCTCGCAGGGCAGCAGGGAGGGGAGAGGTGCTGCCTTTGAGATGTGAGAACCCAAGGGAATTAGTGAGCATGGTGGTCACGAATTTAGTTCACTAGGTCACCACTAGCTGTTTGATGGTAGTAGGAGCTAACGGGGAACTGACATTTATTCTAGTGCCTTAGTAAAGTTCATACAGTTGTTTGTGCTTTTGGTTTTTCTGAACACCAGCAGAACCTCCAGTTAACCGTTTCTCAGTCAGAGGTTTTCTTACACTGTGGCCGTGGTACAGTCCTGTTTCTTAAAATAAGAGGCAGAGCAGAGAAGCCAACTTCTCTTCAAAATCAAAAATGCATCTGTTCTTCCTAAACTGCTGCTGGCCTTGTCATGCTGGAGCACCAGCTGTTCTTGGGAGCATGCCTTGCTAGCCTGATGTTCTTAGTTTAAGCTTTCACAGCACTTCCTGTACCTTCTGGGTAAGCCCTGGGGATTCTTGCTGTGTGTCTCCTGGTAATGAGGGAGAGCATGAGAACCAGAGCGGGCTGGGGAAGGCAGAGAGCAGAGCTGCTGATGTACTGGGTAGAGCTGGTATCCTTGGCACTAGTTTGGGGTTCATCAGAGATCTCCTCTATTTACACAGCAGAGTCAATGGGGCATTTGGAGTAGCAAAACTAATTACTGAGTGAAACTTTAAATCTTTTCAATGATGGTGGCTCGTGCTTGCTCTGTTCTGTATGATTTAATGTGGCTTCCTTTAAATGAGCACATTTTCTAAACTTGGTTGGCCATCTTGTTGGTTCACACAGAACAATAAGTTTGATTATGCTAAAGTTAGTTTATTTTCCTCTTGTGCTTTTGGTACAAATGCCAAAAGCAATCTTAATGTCCCCTTTCAAAATTCTAATTATCAGAATGTCTCCTTCAGCTCCTGATCACTGGCACCGAGCAGTTCAACCAAAAGCCAAAGAAAGGGATCCAGTTCCTGCAGGAGAAGAACCTTCTCGCCACCCCTATTGACAACAATGAGGTGGCCAGGTGGCTACGGGAAAACCCTCGTCTGGACAAGAAGATGATTGGGGAATTTGTGAGTGACCGTAAAAACATAGACTTGCTGGAGAGCTTTGTGGGGTGAGTATCTTTCTGTGTCTCTTTAATCAGAAAGGACTGCAAGTTCAAGAGTTTAATGGTGTGTTAGCGTAAAACATGAGCTGGTGGAGCCCTGGAATCTGTTTTGCTTGTTTCTCTGTCTACCAGCACATCTTAATACTGCATATGTTACATCTTAGATGCATTGTGATACCCAGGCTTCTTTTTGTACTTCTGGTCTCTGTGAAGGCTTCAGAGATGCTTACAGACATCAGTAGCTGGGTGGCTTTTGGCTCTGTTTTATTACTTTTGTCTATTGCACGATAAGCTACTTCTATCCTCATCCTCACGTCTTTAATGTCCACCCTGCGTGAAATCTAGCATTCTGATGCTGAACCAGACAAGACTGCAGTCAGTTTCTTCTACTTTACCCATCTTCTTTTTTTCTCATAGATTTTTCATTCTTCTTGCAGGACTTTCAGCTTCCAAGGTTTAAGGCTGGATGAAGCTTTACGACTGTATCTAGAGGCCTTCAGGTTACCAGGAGAGGCACCTGTAATCCACAGGCTGTTGGAAGCCTTCACAGAGCATTGGCGGGTATGTATGGGGTGGGAAGACACACTCGAGCACTGTATTCTTTCATGTGTATCTGCTTGCCACAATGGACTTGGCAGATAAAGCAGCCTGTATGAACTTGCAGTGTCCTGCAGGCAGCATCTGTTTTGTACGAGGTAGTACATGACTTTCCAGGATACTCTTTGAAAAGTGGAACTGAAGCTTGGGGTTTATCTGTTTGTTTGTTTTTTTTCAGTTAGTCCAGGAGATGGTTCAGTAGTGTACAAGGAAAGTGGTTCTCTTGGATCACTGGTATCCCCCTTCCTGTAGGACTGAATTGTGCCTACATTTGCTTTTCAGAAATCAAATGGGTCCCCATTTGCTGACAGTGATGCCTGCTTTGCCCTGGCTTATGCAGTTATTATGCTGAACACTGACCAGCACAACCATAATGTCCGCAAGCAGAATGTCCCAATGACTCTAGAGGTGAGTGTTAGAAGCATGGGCACTTCTTTCTTCTCTAATATTTGTAGTGGTGGTACTTGCTTTTTGTGTTGGTGACGCTTTCTCTTTTGTTTTTCCTTGTCATTCCTCACTCTTGCATCCTCTATGTTGGTGTACAGTACTGGATTGAATACCATTGGAGAGGAGGGATGGGGGAGAGTTCGAAGAAGTGTGAGCTAGGAGGCTTGAGTGTGTATGAACAAACCAGATCACAAATCATAGTAAGAATGAGAAGATTTGATAGGAAAAAAACTGTTGAGCCACTTTGAACAATTTGATTTCAAGAGCTGCATTCATGCACTGATCCGGATGTGCTTCTAGTGCTCAGCCTTAGCTAAGCATATACATTCCTACCTCTGTTA
This sequence comes from Nothura maculosa, assembly GCA_032353885.1. Lineage (NCBI taxonomy): Eukaryota > Metazoa > Chordata > Aves > Tinamiformes > Tinamidae > Nothura > Nothura maculosa. The sequence continues at coordinate 317,681 of JAUBOD010000159.1, forward strand.
TTTCTGTATAAGTGAAAAGGCCTGCTGCACACTGCTGTGCCACTGACAATAGCATTTGCAGTTCTCGGACTGTATGGCTGCACTTTGAAGGAAAACAAGGAAATTTACTTTGGATCTGGTGAAAAGCAATTGGAGTAGTGACTGGAGCCACGCACTTGAAGCAGGAGATATGAGGAGATTTACCTTGCTGTTAACTGTAATTTTTTTTTCAGGAGTTTCGGAAGAACCTGAAGGGCGTGAATGGAGGCAAAGACTTTGAACAGGACATATTGGAAGACATGTACCATGCCATCAAGTAAGAGTCAAACTTTCATTGCTCCCTTATGTGCAGAGAGTGAACTAGAGCTGCTTGACATGTAAGGGTTTTGGAGAGTCCTAAGAGGGCAGTCAGAAGCCACTTTGCCTCAGACTACCTTCCAGCTCCGTAGGGGATGTGGTGACAAGCCTGTCACAGTGAGTGCACTGGATATATATCTTTGGATTCTTACCCAGCCTTATTCAGTTGCTGCTGGGTGCTACTGAGAACTGCTTTACTCATGGCCAGGTATAAGAAAGGAGCAGGAGAGGCTGTCAGGCCCTGGAAGGTAGATCATTTCAGAGCTGACAAAGTGTCTCCAGAGTAAGTATTGTGACCATTACGGTCCCAGACAACCCAAAGATGGCATCTAAATTTTAGATTTGGGTCAAAATGAAAAATCTGACCTTTTCTGCATTCTTCTCTGGCAGAAATGACGAGATAGTGATGCCAGAAGAACAGACAGGCCTGGTGAAGGAAAACTATATCTGGAATGTCCTGCTCCATCGTGGTGCCACTGATGAGGGAATATTTCTCCATGTGCCTCCTGGAAGCTACGACCATGATCTCTTCACCATGACATGGGGACCAACCATTGCAGCACTTTCTTATGTTTTTGACAAGAGCTTAGAAGAAACAATCATCCAGAAGGCTATCTCTGGTTTCAGGTAACTCTCTCTCATTGATGAGGCCCAGAAAGGTTTCATTCTGGCTGGTCTATTATGTCTGCCAGCTAGTGAGATCACTCTGAGTAACCGTAACTTTTCCTGCAGTTGAAGGGCATTTTCTTGTGACCCTACTGTCCCTTGTTTTGTTCCTAGTATTTCTAGTGATTCATTTCATCAGAACTTCTCTTTTTGGCACTCCTTGTCTGGCTTTACTGCTACGCTGTAATAAATAAAAATGCACAGAGTATGCGTTTTTTTTTAAACTACAGCCTGGTTATGTTTGAAAGACTTGCTGACATGGTTAGTCTATGACTTGCTGGCATATTGACACAAAAAACAAAATCTCTCATGAATGCACCCATAGCTTGTTGAATGGCATGGGGCATTTTTTGGTTGTGTTGTTTGTTCTTGTTGTTGCTTTGGAGTTTTTTTGTTTTTTTATGGCTTATTTAGACAAACAATATTCAGAAATCTTGCTATCTGCTAAAAACCCCACTGGAATATTTTGTCTTGAATTCATACTCTAAAATATGCCTTTAAGCATAGTTTTAAAGCTCTGTTAATATACTACAGTGGCAAGGATCTCTTTGAAACTTAGAACTTCAGCACTTCTGGCAATCTTAGAAATTCTATGTAAAGACAGGAAATTAGGGATATTAACTCTGATGCTTGAGGTCTGTTTGGACTTTCTTCTTGAAGGTGATCCTTGGATCACTTTCATGAGTGATCCAGAGAAATATTAAGGTTTCAGGATCTCAGATCTGGTGATAGGCATTTTGATTGCCTGAGGGAGGATGTTGTACATTAACATTCATTGTAAGTGGGTGGAGAAGAAGGTTTGAAATCGAAGTCACAGGGCTATCTGACTTGTTCTGCAGAGAGAAGTATCTGTGCTGTGTTGCTACCTTGTTTCTTGTTTTCTTCCTCTAGGAAATGTGCAATGATTTCTGCTCACTATGGCCTGAGTGATGTGTTTGACAATCTCATAATTTCTCTCTGCAAGTTTACAGCCCTCAGCAGTGAGGTAAGATTGTGTGGAGGGGAAAGAAACAGAAACGTGGCTGCCAGTGTGTTGGAGTTCTCTTCCTCTCTGTTAAGCAGTGGTATTTGTTTGTTTAGTTATCACGGGATCTGTAGATATCTTTTCCTCCCCACCCCAGCCCAGAGTTCTCTGCAGGAGGTAAAGACTAAGTACATAGTAAAGCAGGACTTCCATCATTCAGCTTCAAATAAACACATTTCCACCTACTTATCGCACAGTGCCACTTTGTGCAGAGCAGAGTGCCATGATACAAAAGTGTGTATTCTACCTACTTTGTCTCAGGAAACTTAAATCTCACTGTCATCAAGATAGCAATCATCCACAATTCTGAGCAAGCTTGTGCATTTTGGCTACTTGTGCGACATCAAGAAGAACTGTTTTATGACCTAATTTTCCAAAGTGTAGAGGCTGTGCATCTATCCAGCATAAAGGGATCAGAAAAAAAAAAAAAAAAAAAAGATCTGCAGTGACACTTGTTGTCCAGAGTCTGGATCAGCAGAGCTGACCCGACTTTTGTCAAGCACTAAAACTTTTTCTGCAAATAGTACTGTGAAAATAAAGTCATCACACGGTCATTGATAAAAGCTTTCTTTCCCAAATCTGTTTGTGGTGCAGTGCCAGCCTATTTTCTCTAAAGGGCTTGATAGATAGTGGCAGATCATGCTGTGTGCTAGGAAGAAAAAAGCAGCTCTTTTCAAAGGTTGGAACTTGCAAAGACAGCATTGCTCTGAGAAACTGCACGAAACCCATAGTGAGTAGAACAGTGTGCAAACATACAAAAAAAGAAACAAGATAATTCAAGACTTAAAGCATGGAAGCAAAGAGATCAAGACAAGTGATTTTTGAAATCCTGTAAAAGAAAAGAAATCTCTTTAAAGACAATAAATAGTTCTCTGAATTAATCCAGTTAAGAGATTTGGGCTACTCTGAAACCATAAGTTTATTCTATGGGGAAATTGAACTTTGTGGACTGGATGTTATATGTCACTTGCATCCTGGCATTAGTAGCAGTGAAAGAGTACCTGTCTGGCTATTAAAAGACAAAGAAAACCTAAATAATGGGATTACTTTAGATTCTCTCTCCCTCTGCAGCTTGCAACAGTAAAGATAAAATACTTGATCCTTTCCAGGCTTACCAGACCTTGAGACCAATAGATAATAAAGCAGAGGAATGTCTGTCACGAAACAAATGCTGCTTCGTGTAAATCTGTGTCAAACTACTCGACTCAGGCTCCAGAGGTACCAGCTATTCCCAGCTGCATCCCATCTAGTTGTATTAGACTGGAATCTGGAGCAGTCTTCAGTCTGTAAATTAAGTGATGTCTCTTGGTGATGATGTAGAATAAGGGACTTTAGGATGCAAACAGTTCTTATCTTTGGTGGGATTCCAACTACACCAAAGTTGCTGTGAATTTCAGCAAGTTTTGGAGACAGTAGATCACATAACCATAGAATGGTCGAGATTGGAAGGGACCTCTGAACATCTAGGTCAAACTCCTGCTCCAGCTGCTCAAGTAAGGTCACCTAGAGCATGTTACACAGGACCCTAATCAGACAGCTTTTGAGTGTCTCCAAAATATGACAACTGAACAAATATTTGAGAGGCAGTCTGGTGGAAGGAGAGGAGAGGTTGTCCTCAGAATCTGAGGAGGCAAAACAGAGTAAGTGCTAAAAAGCGAGGAAAGATTTCACCAAAGCAACAGTGGGGGAGAAAAGCAAATTGTTTGTCACTTCTGCAAGCATCTTGCTTGGTGCTTCTAATGCATTTCACTTCTAGATCAAAGACACATTTTTGCTCCTAGCTCTGCCAGCAATCTGGCTGAAGCAAGAAGTAGCTTACAAGACAGCTGTTGAATTTGAGAATTACAGAATGGGACACATCTGTTTTCTGGCTTTCAGATCTGATATTTGAAGAGACAAGTTTCCACTCCTTCCTATCTTTTATCCTCTCTCTCCTTTTCTTAATGAGGGAATTGGGTGTGTTTTTTGTCCACACAAGCAGGAGAATGGCAAAGTTCACCTCTTATCAAAAGCAGTATTGCAATGAACTTAAGCAAGTCTGTAGAAATACGAGCTTATGTCTGATACTAGCTCACATGACTGCTGGAATTTTTTGGTTTTGGGTAGGTTTTTTGGCATCATGCATTTGGTTAGTTTAAATATTTTTAGCATTCGTTCTGTGTTTTGAATAGCAGTGGATATATTGAGCAGGTTATGGAGGAGTTATGGTCCAGCAATTTTTGGCAGAAACGATGTGTCGGGAATCATCAATTCTGTTTCAAGCCTGACTGTTAACTAGTGGTGAGAATAGCTCTGTAAGTCACCAATATTTTTTTTGCTGTGGTTTTTCTCTAGTGGTGGTGCGAAATAACTGCTTTCTCCCAGAGGAGGCCTGATACTGAATAAAGTCTATTGTAGAAGGCTTTGATCCTGAAATGAGTTCTCATAGTACAGAAAATCAGTGTTAGTGAGTTTTCAGCAAGCACTTTCAGAGTGCTCTGTGTTACTGTCATTCTTGGTGAGCTATATCTAGCTCTCAGTGATTCAACTTGTATCACATAACCCACCATGCCTTCACTTTTCTGGAAAGTATGAACTAAAGATTTATCCACAGTGTTGTACACAGAGCCCTTGTCCTTCCCAAACCAATTCTGAACAGTCTGCCCTAATTTGTGTTGAAAAAGAAACATCTCTTGCTGACTAAATGCCACCCCTTTTTTCTTTCCTGCAGTCTATTGAGAACCTGCCCACTGTTTTTGGAAGTAATCCCAAGGCCCATATTGCAGCGAAGACCGTGTTTCAGTTGGCCCATCGCCACGGCGACATTCTGCGGGAGGGCTGGAAAAACATCATGGAGGCCATGCTGCAGCTCTTCCGAGCCGAGCTGCTGCCCAAGGGCATGGTGGAGGTAATCACAGCCCCCTCGGGGCTAATTGGAGGTGCCGAGTGAGTGGGAAGCTGGCCTTGCAGAGAGCCAGTCCAAAGGGGGAGGAGTGTTCTCCTGCAAAGGCCTGGCTTTGGGAGAGCGTGTACTGAGAGAGAGCCTGGAAATGGCTCCGTGCTCGGGCTGCCTGCAAGCTCCAGCCTCCTTCACTCAGTTCACTTTTTCTTGTTTTTATTGCGTTTGATAAATGCCAGCATTGATTTGATTTTAGCAGATTTTGAATATTGTGCACAAAAAGCATGTAACAGGTTACAGTGAGGTGTTAGAGGACAGCTGTGGCATTGCTGCACGCTTGATTAAAGGGTGTGTGCGCGTGTGTGCGAGGGAGAGTTTGTTGGCAATAAACGGCACATAGGGTATAGCATTATAGGTGCAACAAGAACAGATTACAAAGAAATAGGCAAATGAACATATATGTGTTCTTGTCTGTCTTCCAGGTGGAAGATTTTGTGGATCCCAATGGCAAAATCTCCCTGCAGCGTGAGGAGACACCGTCTAACCGGTGCGTGGTGCACGTGGTCCAGGCAGATGCTTTTTTTTTTTTTTTTTTTTTTTTGTTGGAGAATAAAATACAAGACTTGTTATCGTCTTGCTGATACTTGCACCTTCTAATTGCAGTGGTGAATCTACAGTGCTGAGTTTTGTTAGTTGGCTCACCCTCAGTGGCCCAGAACAGTCTGGTATGAGAGGGCCGTCTACAGAGATGCAGGAGGCGAAGCGAACAGCTCTGGAGTGCATAAAGGTAACACATAGGCAATAGAAGAATAGACTTTTGTACACAGTAACAGTGCTGAGTGGATAATATGCTCCAGTCTGTGGGACCCTAAGAGGTGGGGGGGTATTTTTTAAAAACCTGTTTAGTGTTGATCAAGTCTATTGGGGTAATTGGTTCTCACTGAGTAAACTAGCTGGCAAGAGTTTTCTGCCAGGTTAGAGTGCTGAAGCCACACTCTGTGTCTCTCTGGAAATAAGCTGTGGTTTTTGGGGACCTGTTCACATGTCGTTCCATGACCAAACACACTGCTCTCGTATCTTTTGCAGCAATGTGATCCTGAGAAGTTGATTACAGAAAGCAAGTTCCTTCAACTTGAGTCACTCCAGGAGCTCATGAAGGTGAGAAATACTGGCTAAGGGATAGAACTGGTGATTGGCATGGTACTGTGCATAATCATGGGTATGTGCCATGTATTCACATAGCTCCTCGTAGGAGGCCTTGGATTTGCTCAGTATTTGAAACTAGTCGTTAGTTCAGCTGTTGCGTGTGACTTCTGTGCAGGAAGCCACAGTTGCTTTTGTAGCAGAGGAAAGCACTAATGTGTGGAACACATCCTGACTTAATGGGAATCAGATTAAGGATCTGAAATATTATAAGTGAGGGAAACCCAAAAGAACAGTGGTTTAAACAGTTAAGACAAAACTTACTACTCAGTTCACACAAAGTCCTTATGTGGCTGGCCCACCTGGAGGAGTGTTGACTCAGTTTGCATATGCCATCCCTGCCACCTCAGTTTTGATTGAGCATTTTGCTGTAACTCCTTTTATGCCTCCCTTCACTTGTGAGCTAGTGGCTTAAGAAAGACACTTGGGATATTTATAGATTTTCCAGAGTATGTCTCTTTTTACTTGATATTTTGTTAGCAAGATGCTGCTGGGCTTCAGGATCCCTCTCCATAAGGGAAACTCGATTATAGTTTAACATCTTAAGTTCATAATGCAGCTTGCATAGTAAAAAGTATAATTTTCCATATGTTTAGCTTAGCATCCAGGTTCTGATGCATTGTTATAGACTGCACACAATCTCCTCAGGTATTGGAGTGCACTTTTACTCAGAGTCGCAGCATGTTGTTAGACTTCCCTGACATTTTGAGTGCTTTGTTGCTGACAGGTGATTCATTCCTCACTTTTCTAGGCTCTGATCTCTGTGACTCCTGATGAGGAGACATATGATGAAGAGGATGCTGCTTTCTGCTTGGAAATGCTCCTGAGGATTGTGCTGGAGAACAGGTAGGACCTTGAAATATGTGCAGATTCCCTGTAAATGTCCCTGCTCTGCTGCAGCTGTTGCCTAGGCTCAGGGAATAAGTTCCTTATGTGCTGGCTTTGCCAACTTAAGCAGCATGTGGTTGTAATTTCAGGCTTTAGCAATTCCACTCCAGCATGTGTAAACAGAGAGACTATTCACCCATGAGTTATTGCTTGATATCCTGAGATTTGGAGAACACAAACTAAATTCTAGAGGGAGAATGGGTTCTCCCACCTGGTTGCTTCATGAATAATGAAGTAAATAAAAAGAAGCTTGTGGGCCTTGTTATTTCTGTGTGTCTGCTAGTATGTCCCTGCTTGAGCTTTTCACTGAAGTAATGAAGTATTAGGTTGTCTGTAGCTCTGGGAAAGGTAGCTGGATCCTTCTTGTCTCATCTTCTTTCATTCTGCCCTTTCTCTCCTCCTTGTTGCGGCTAGGGACCGTGTGACCTGTGTATGGCAAACTGTCCGAGATCACCTCTATCATCTCTGCGTTCACGCTGTGGAGTTCTGCTTCCTGGTGGAGAGGGCAGTGGTGGGACTGCTGAGACTGGCAATTCGGCTCCTTCGTCGGGAAGAAATCAGTGCACAGGTAAGGGATTTATTCAGGACAGTCACTGAGCATGTGGCTACTGTTGGCAACTCAGGAAACCAGTTGCTGTTGTACAGATCCACGTTTAACCTCTGTACTGCAGGTGACAACAGCTGTTACAAATAGCATTAAACAAATAAGGGGGACTTGGAATGCAGCGTAAATAGAGTCTGTTATTCTTGCCCTTTCCCTTCTTGTTCAGGTTCTCCTCTCGCTACGTATCCTGCTCATGATGAAGCCAAACGTGCTTTCCAGAGTTAGCCATGAGGTTGCCTATGGCCTCCATGAACTCTTGAAGACAAATGCTGCCAACATTCATGCTGGGGATGACTGGTACACGCTCTTCACCCTCCTGGAGTGTATTGGGTCTGGAGTGAAGCCGCCTGCAGCCCTGCAGGTTACAGCAAGGGCAGATAATGACACAGGTAAGACAGGCCAGCTTTTGCTGGGAAATCTGATGCCCTGCCTGCCAGATAAGCAGCTGCTTCTTCAAGCTTTTCAATTAGCAAAGGGCACTGCAAGAAAACAAAGCTGATATTAAACTACATTAGCAGGATTAAAGACCAGCACCTGCTGTTCACTCGTACACCATAGTCTGTCCCTGTCTTTACTTTGCCATCTCTTCCTACTCCCTGAGCAGCAGTCCAGGTGCTTGTCCCTGGGGGAGCAGTGGGAGGAAAACTGATATCAGCTGTAGCAGCTGTAGAAGGTCTTTGCTCTGCCCAAAGAGTATTTTCTGGTGGTTGTAGCCTGGTGCCTAGGGTAATATAGCCTTAATCTGTCATCTGGGTGTGTAATGTAAACCCAGCTGTTGTTTCTGTTGTGCTTGCTTCTCTTGTGAGACTGTTCCCTTCTATCCCTTTTCTAAGAATCTTGCAAAGGAAGTTGATTTCTTTTTAAATCCGTTGGTGTTTGGAGTGCCTGAGCCATTTTGCCAAGACCGGCCCACTATTTCCTACTTTTCTTGGCAGTATTAGAAGTCTGTTCATGTTCCCCTTCAGCTGGCTGGCAGTGTGTTTGAGGTTGGCAGCTTCAGGCCTCTACAGGAAACACCAAAAACTTTTCTAGAGGATTTCATTTGTGTCTCTGCTTTTCTAGATCTAGCTTGCTAGGTCCTGTGATAGTTATTCTTCCTCTGTCAGTAAGAGAGGCCTGGCCCAGTTTCTTCCAATATCCACTGGTAGTTCTCAGATGACTCGGATTTGTCTAATCTGGATTGGTTCTCCATTAATCCCAAAGCTCTTCACCAGATTTCTTCTTTTGGCTTTGGTCTTAAACCCTTGCCTTATGTCTTGAAGGTGCTCAGTCAGATAGTGAAGTCTCCTCCTCCTACCATCCAAGTGACACGAGCCTGGACCGTGGCTACACCTCTGATTCAGAGGTTTACACTGACCATGGGAAGCAAGGCAAGATGCATCGCTCAGTGACAGATGTGGACATGATGAACAGTGGCTGGCTGGTGGTGAGTTATGGCTGGGCCTCTGCCTGAAATAGATTAATCCTAGTGTGGGTGTGGGAAGAGGATGTGGCAGAGAAAGAAAGAATAAGATGGTAAAAGAGCAAAGATGAGGCAACAATGTCAAGGGAGGATGGGGAAGAGATGTAAATGGAGAAGGCCAGGAGCAAATATGGGAGAGGAAATGGGTCCTGTTAAAGTAGTATCACCTGTTGGCTTCTGAAGAAAGGCCCTTCAGCATTTGCATGATGTCCTGCTTTTGACACTTTCCTGCTGCCCTCTTGCTGTGCCTTGCAGGTGGGAAAGGATGACATTGACACCTCTCGACCCAGCGCTGGGCTCAACAGGCTGGGGCCATCTCCTCTCGTCAACCAGTACAGCCTGACAGTGGGGCTGGACTTGGGCCCTCATGATACAAAGTCTCTCATGAAGTGTGTGGAGTCCCTGTCCTTCATCGTGCGAGATGCTGCCCATGTGACGCCTGAGAACTTTGAACTCTGTGTCAAAACCATACGCATCTTTGTGGAGGCGAGCCTGAATGGGGGTGAGGTGGCTCATGGTTTCACAGCTACGATTAGGCTGGGAGTAGACCAGGCAGCAAGCTAGAATATGTGAAGTACCCTGGCAAGGAAGGAGCCTCCCATCTCTGGCAGATGGTCTCCCATGAGAATCATCTTCTGGCTTGTGCTAGCAGGAGGGACCTTATTGCTGTATTTGGGGCTGGAGGGAGGCCTGCAGTTGACATGGAGTTAGCAGTGTCAGCAGGGATCATGACTGCCTGTTTTTGCTGAAGGTTCATCCTGAGGAGTTCTGGGTGCATCTTCAAGTGGGCAGCAGTCACTTTACTGGACAGGGCTCTCCATTGGGGATATCCAAAGATGATTGTTGATGATTGTTGCGTGAACTGAAAGACAGAACGTTTTGTTGTGGGGCTTATAGGAGATACTCCACTGCCTTTCCCTTTCTAGGCTACAAGTCACAGGAGAAGAGGGGGAAGAGCCACAGATATGACAGCAAATCCAACCGGTTAAAAAAAAAGCCAAAGGAGAGCTCCATGCGGCGATCCCGGGCCTCAAATCAGCACCAGGCCCATGCACACAGTGATGAGGACGAGGATGAGAGCATCCCTGCCAGCTACCACACTGTGTCTTTACAGGTTAGTCAGGACGTAAGTATAGCAAGGATTTCCTCCTCTCCTTTCCCGTACTCGGGGCCTGCCTAGGGAATTGTTGGGATTCTGCATGGTGGAGGGCGGACTCTATTTAGTATTAATGGCTGCTGAGTGGCAAGGGGTGGGTCTGGTGACAGCATCTGCTTCTGGGAGCAAGAGAGGAAGAGCATGACTTGGATAGGAGGAAGAAGAAGGTTGTCGAGGGGGATCCTCTGATGAAGCCAGGAGGAGGATGGGTGTCTGAAACTGAGAGTTGTTGCAGAAGGTGAGGTGGGTGTAGGACAAGAGCTATTGGAGGCATGAGGTTTATGTGGGATTAGAAGGGAAGTCTTACAGGGCATATGAGTGTGTGGAGAAGTGGGCACCCCGTGGACTGGGACACAGAGATTTCAAGCACAGAGAACTGGGATGTTGGTGTTAGGTCTCTCTTGGTTGGGTCTCCTGAAGTTTGTGGACACAGGCTTACTGAGGGTCAGACTGTTGGGCCTCCCAGTTCAGTAGTAAATTTCCCGGAATGCTGCTGTTCATCTGTGCAGAACAGGGCTGAGAGAGCTTTGTCCTTTGTGCTTCTGCTTTTTTTTTTAAGAAGAGAAGAAAAATTTAAAAAAGCAGAGAGATTGTCCCTGCATAGCACAGATGAATCACTGCTCTTTCGCTCAGCCTAGCATGGTCTATGCAAGGAGTGGCTCCATTTTTTTCTCACTCAGCAGCCCTTTGATGCTATTTCTTGAGAACTGGAATGGTGCAGTTACTGTCTGACACAGATTTCACTGAAGGTGCTGGCACTTGTCCACATAGGGAGCACCCAGACCTGATGGTATCCCCATGGTTTTTCATGGATGTAAGAAAGCATGGCTGAATTGCTGGGAACCTTTCAGCCTTCATTTGGGGAAGAGCAGAGATCAGGTTTGCTTCAAGAGCTCCAGTTCTGTTTGTTGCTTAATGTGATGCTTGACTTGCAGCTGCTGGACCTCATGCACACCTTGCACACTCGAGCCGCCACCATCTACAGCTCCTGGGCAGAGGAGCAACGCCATCTAGAGCCTGCCGGGAGGAAAATCGAAGCAGATTCCCGAACGCTGTGGTCCAACTGCTGGTGTCCTTTGCTACAGGGTAAAGCCGCCCCTTGGGAAGAGAGTGAGATGAGAAACTTCAAGATAGGGACAGCTGAGGAGCCACAGACTAGCTGCAGGAAGCAGAGAGATTGTCTTTAGGGTTTGTGTAATTGAAAAAGGGTTTAAGTCTGATCCAGAAAGGTATCTTTAGCATGAGTTTGGCCACCTGTTTGCTCCTAGACCTGAGAGTAGATTCCCAGTCTGTGACCTGGAATAAGTGTTTTCTATAGAGAGTCTTCATTAGCCTCTTCCCCTTAGGCTCAGTGCTGTGGTTGTTATTATAATACCACTTCCCTGGGGATGTGGGGCTGTTCTCCCTCCCTGGGGGCTCTGTCCTGACTCTGTCTCCTGCAGGGATTGCGTGGCTGTGCTGCGATGCCCGGCGCCAGGTGCGGATGCAGGCGCTCACTTACCTGCAGCGAGCCCTCCTGGTACATGACCTGCAGGCCCTGGAAGCCCTGGAGTGGGAATCCTGCTTCAACAAGGTAACCTCCTGGCAGGGCTGGGCATGTGACAGGGCAACAGTGTTCTGAAGAGCAGTGGTGAACTGCTTCTGCCATCTCTGTGGAGAAATGAGTCCCAAAAGAAAGCCAGCTCCTTCTTGTAATGTTACCTGTGTAAATACTCCCATGAAACATCAGTGTCAATGATCCAACAGGTGCTGTTCCCCCTGCTAACCAAGCTGCTCGAGAATATCAGCCCAGCTGATGTTGGAGGGATGGAAGAGACCAGGATGAGAGCTTCAACACTGCTTTCCAAGGTGAACTTAAGGTTGCCTAAAAGCTTGGGGAAGACCATGAGTGTCACCATGTCCAAACTCTGTTTGCTCTATTAGCTTCTTGGCAGCTCTGATTTGTTCAGGTGTCAGTTTGATAGTCTGACTGCCCTCAGTGCTGGGTTTTTCCACTGCTTTTTGCTGCCAGGTCATGCCTTTTTTTCCCCAAAAACTGTCTCCTTGGTGCTGGCTTTCAGAAATGCTGGCCAGAAGGAGTTTGACTTTTGAAGGATAGGGGTGATTATTTCATCTAGCATTAGCTGAAGATTGATTCTAGTGGAAAAAAAGAGGCAAGTCAGAAACCTCTTGCAGAGTGACTTGGAAGAAGTGATAATGCAGACTTGAATGGTCTCATGCAAAGGAAACGATGCCTTCCTGCGTGTGTAGCTCAGAGGAGTGGCAGTACCTACCATTCTGGCTGGGCCTGCACATTCCTCTGGCTTGCCATGAGGAAGGTGAATTCTAGATTTGCAAGACTGGCAGCTGAGCTATGAACAGCAGCCCTGATACCACCCATTGACCCTAGCTGTGCTCTTTTCTCTAGGTGTTCTTGCAGCATCTCTCCCCACTTCTCTCACTGACCACCTTTGCTGCCCTGTGGCTGACAATCCTGGACTTTATGGACAAGTACATGCATGCTGGCTCCAGTGACTTATTGGTAAGGTGCCAGAAGTGAGGCTGCAGTGCTTTTAACAACCATTTTCAGGGTGTGCTTTTGTTTTGTGTAATGATGGTTGTTGTTGTTGTGTTTTACCTCTTCCTTTCAAGCTCTCATTCCATGGTTTATCACTTTGGTTTCACTTAGCTGTTTTGAGCATTTATTCATTGCTATGTCCCCTCTCCCTGTTCTGAGAAGTGTCTCTGATTACAGCTGGAGGCCATCCCAGAGTCTCTGAAGAATATGCTGCTTGTAATGGATACAGCTGGAATATTCCACAGTGCCGACTCGCGGACAGGATACTCAGATCTTTGGGAAATCACCTGGGAGCGGATCGACTGCTTCCTACCTAGGCTGCGGGATGAGCTCTTCAAACAGACAGTTATCCAGGGTATGGAGGAGCGAGGAACCCCAAGAACTAGGCTTTGCTTATACTGCTACCAGTTTCAGTAGTGCCTGAACGTTGGTGAGGTGATAGGTGCAGGAGGCCCTGAGAGCTTGGTGTGAAAAGAGCAAACTGATGGTGGGGAGAAGGGCTGAGCCCAAGCGGCAGTTCACTTGCTAATTCCATGTTCCATTTGTGTAGATACTGTGCCCAGCGTACCAGTGGAACAGCACCCTCAGAAATCAATGGTGTCTGCCCTACCCCCCTCTCCTGCAGGGGATGTGAGACCAGCCACTCACACGGCACCTCTGGAGAAGCTGTGTGAACCAGGTGTCAGTGGTGAGTCCCATTTTCTTCTCTCTGGGAGCGTGATCCCTGTCGTGGTGGCGGGGATCTACTTTTCCTTGGTTTAGCATGATATGCGGTGACCAGGTCTGTTGTGTTGTGGAACTGTTTTGCTTGCAAATAGACAGATTCTGGCTTTCTCAATAAAGTTCCTTGGGTGTTTGGGTTGGGATCTGAAAGGTGACTTTGTCAAAGCCTGTGTAAGGATCTGTTTTATCTCCCATGTTTTTGCAGAGTCCGAGAGAGCCGCTGCACCCAGTTCATCCATCAGCACCCCTGCCTCTCCTCCTTTCTCGGCATCAGCTCCAACGAAGACAAGTCCCGTTACAGACATATCTCCTACGACAGCACAGCCACCACTCATCCTGCAGCCCCTCGCCTCTCCCCTGCAGGTTGGGGTGCCACCTATGTCTCTGCCAATCATTCTCAACCCAGCACTAATAGAAGCCACCTCTCCTGTTCCACTCCTAGCTACTCCACGGCCCACTGACCCCGTGACAACCTCTGAAGTCAACTAGTTTGAGGGTGTCTGAGAACTGTCTGCTAAGGAAGCTATATGGGTGGAAGGTGCTGGCCAAATGTTCCCTAGGAGCAGGGATGTTTGTTTTAGAAGATGATGCTAACCTTAGCAGAAGGGCAGTTGCTGCAATCCACTTGGAGCTTATCAGATCCTGCTCCCTTCTTGTGGCAATTGCCTGGAAATCCCTGGCTGCTGCCTTCCCAGAGCATTGCCCATTTCCACTTACCAGTCTCCTTGCCTTCACAATCTCAGGGGCCCGGCAGTAGCCACACTCAGCAGCCTGGGACCAAGCCACCATCACTTCAGTTGGAAAAGAGAGGAGAAACTTCAGTGTAACACCAGAGACAGACTAGTGAAGTCTGCCTCTTTGATTATTCAGTCCAGTTCCTGAACAATTTCCAAGCTTTCCTGCCCATGCTTCTGATCGCACAGCTTTGTTTGAGCTCTGGGCATGCCTGGGCTCAGCAGGGTGAGAATTCTGCTTAGAAATGTGGATTAGTTACAGTCCAGCTCCCAACATGCTATGTAGGAATTTTAGTCTGCTGTAGCTCTGTGCTTTCCTTCTGGGACATGCATCATGGCCATCTAGTAGCAAGACAGGGAGTGGGGAGAAGGGAAGGCTCATGGGGGTAGTGCTGCCCTCCTCCCTTTTCCTGTGAATGTGAGTTTTATGGGTTGAGGGAGAAAATTCAGACAGCTCTGCCTGTTTATGCAGATGAGAAGGAAACAGCCTGGGGAGCAGAGCAGCATGGCCATCTCTTAAAAAGCATTTAGGAGCTACTTCTGTGGTGCACAACAGTGCTGTGTTCCTCACCACATGTTATACTGGTCTCTTGGTGTCCAGCCCCAGGGCTGTGTCCTCAGTTTTCTTGGGAGGCCACTAGGATGTGTGGCACAGGCTGATAGGTGCCTGACAAGCTCTGCTGTGCTGAGGAACAGCCTTTCTCATGTGAGTTCACACAGGGAGCCCACCTGCTCCTCTGCCTAGAGCATTCCCACAGCCTGGAACCGAAGCCCTGCTAGTCGTTCCTTTGCTTCTCACTTGCTGCAGTCCTTCTCTTCCACCCCGTCATGCCCAGAGCAGAGCTAGCAGCCTGACAAGTGCTGCAGTTCAGTTCTTCCTCCTGACATCTGCATTAGCCGCCTAAATCCTCAATACCAATCTCAGAAATCCCACTGGTGACTAGGAGGGGCATGGGCTTGGCTTCAACCCAGTGTGTACTGTATTGAGAAGAACCTAAGGTTGGGTTGGGAGTAGAGCCAGTGTACATAGAGTAAATGGCTACAAATCCAATGGACTTTTTACAGTGTAATAAATACATCCTGTAAATGAACACTCCACTGTGGTGCACCTCTTCTGTTCTTCTGCAGCTCAGAGCTTGAGGACGAGTGGAGAGTTCGAGTGCCAACGTGCTGTGTCCCCTGCCAGCCCCCCGGCTCGATATGGGGGGACTCTGCAGTAGTGTGCCCTGACTGGGGGGTGCATGGAGGGACTTGCTCTGACAAACAGCCAGCTCATCTGCAGGGCTGCAAGGGAGGCTGGCTGTCAAGAAACTAAACAAATTGATCCCATCATGGGCAAAGTGGAGCTGTAACATCATTAGATTGCCCTGTTTTTTGCAAAAAATTATTGTCAGCCATAAAGTTGTTGGTGTTAGGCTGGTGTGTACTCATGTTTAGCCAGGTGTGGGGGCAGAAACCAGCCCTGAGGCATTTGACCATGCAGTGTTTGAGCATCTGGTGGGTCCATGTCCCTTGCAGACCTCAGGGACAACCTGGCTGGCTTCTGGAAGAGGAACATTTTATGTCTGGTTAGGAAGAAATCCTCGTTGTCACTGACTGGAATTGAACATGAGCAGGACATGACACATCCTGGGCTCCTCCAGGACTAATCCTAGCCATGGATATGGACAAGCACATGTTTCTTCCTGCCCGACCTTTTCTCTGCTTTCTCTTGTGACAAGCTCTGCACAGAATAAAAGCTCTAGGTGAGATGGAGAGACATTGATGCCCATCAATAGGGCTGCAGTTGTGTAACTGTCATTGCTTAGTGATATATCTGGGAATAAGACATGCTGAAGCCTCCCCTGTTGAGGATGGTCAAGGGATCCACGGAGCAACGTGCAGGACGGCAGCGCTGGGCGGCCAGGAGCAGCCCCAGGGCTGAGGTGCTGGGAGCTGCGGCCGAGGATCCACAGGCACCGGAGTCCCGCGAGCCCCTCTCCCCCCCATGGCAGCACTGGGGGGCCCGTGGCCACCCCCAGGGCTGGCACCCCGGGCAGCACCAGGCACCGGTGCCATCCCGCTCCAGGGTGCCCGAAGGGGTGAACAGGCTCCATAAAGGGAAGGGTGCTCAAAACTTGAAGTTTACTTGAACTGTGTGAGAGAAAAGACTAACTGTTGTGCAATGGCAGTGTGATGCACAGGGTAGGAAAGTCCCCTTAATGAGTTTTAGTTCTTTTACTGGATTCTGCTGTTGTTTATGCATACTCCCAGCATTTCTTGGAACATTTTCACTGCTGTTCCTCCCCTTCCGCTGCTTCCACAATCATTGCCTCCTTGCGCTGTGCTTAGACATTTTCATCCATGTATGTAAATCCTTACACTGCTTGTCCGTTGCCCTTTTAAACCCAGCCCATCTCTCTGGTTTGTATTTCTAAGCCTTGACTCCTCTTTACACCCCTGTTTTTCTAAGTTGTCTCCAAACTGCTCACTTGAGATGATTAACTCCTTGAAG
>JAUBOD010000159.1:435481-450159 GCA_032353885.1 Nothura maculosa
GAACAACATAAGGGATCTTGCGTGCTGGCCTCCGTAGATGTCAGTGTGCCAGCCTTCCATGGCGTGGCTGCTCTCTGAGCCTACCAGCCAGGGGCAGGAGAGGTGCTCCTGCTCCCCTGTAATTTGCCAGCTCAGGATACAGCATGAAGTGTCTTCTGGGCCTCTGTAGGTCTCTGGGATTATCAGCTGCTGTGCGCTCTTTAGCTATTTCTCCTAGGATCCTCTCTCTTACTCCTGACGGTTTGGGAGGCTTGGGCCCTGGGGACTGTGCTTCCTGCCACTCGGGCGTTTTCCTTGCCTGGTGCTGCCCTGTTGCAGCATTCAAGTGACACCTTAATAAAAAGCTTCCCTCCCTTATCTTCTCAATGCTGCAGTCTCCCTGGGCTGGAGATCGGGTTCCCATTTCTTTCACACGCACACCTGGTCATAAAACACTGGGTTTGTTTTTAACCTCAAACCAGGGAGCTTTAATTAAAGAGACAGTGACCTCTTTTATGAGTTTGCTCGCATAGGGTTTCAGGGCTATTGTCACATACAGCTCACATAACAGAGCACCACTGCACAAAAAGCTCCATTTACACATCCCTCCTTGACTTTTTTTTTCCTTTCCTCTTTTTGTTTTCCGAAGGCAGAAGGAGGTTGTTTTCTTGTTTACCCCTAGGCCAAGTTGTCTCTCATGTTTGTAGCCTGTGGCTAAGTCTCTTGAAAGACAACTTACCTTTCTGACCAACAATACATTGATGTCTTTAGGCTTAGAGAAATGTTATTCTATAATCTATGCAAGAAATCATCTCCCTCTTCCTAATTTTTCTGGATATAAATGACTTGTTAAAATGAATCTCTGCTCATTTCTCTTTACTATTTCCTCTATCTGTAAAATGAGATTTGTGCATTTCTTACCACAAATAATTCACTGCATTCATTGTTGTATGTACCCATTTTCCTTAATTTTCAGGTGCAATGAATAGCTAACAGCAAAAAATGCAGGCTCATTGATATACTCAAGAATAATATGCACAGGGACAGGCAGGTAGAGAAACTCCTTCGTGTATACGCAGAGTAGTTTACATCCAACATACAGAACTATGTTCATGAATATGGGCATTCATATGTTTGCATGCACATATATACTGAGAGAAAGACAGAAAGGCCAAAACATACTTGGGATATGCAGGGATATTGTAAGAGGCAGTCACAAGCTGAAGAGAAATAGCTGCAACACAGAGTCTAGACACACGTAGGAAGCACACACAGAATTTAAGAGATTCTTGTGGAATAGTAGAGATGCCCCCAAATAAACCATCATGCACAGACTATCAGAAAAAGGTACAAGGATAAGCCTGCAGGAAAGCACCTATGCAGAGATCTATGTGCACATACACACTCACACTTCCATACCTCTCTTTAAAGCCTGTAATTTGCAGGCATGCATGAATATGAACACCAGAGCATGTGTGTGGAAGCTGGTTAGCTACCTATGTGGTTGCAGATAAACCCTATGCACAGTCTCGTGTAAATAAACTGAGATGTGTCCTGATTTACTGGGCACACATAGATTGCTGGGTATGTAGAGCAAGTTCAGGTGCTGGAAGTTGGACTGAATTGTGCAAAGCCTTTGCTTTCAAGAGGATTACTTGTCAGTAGAAGCTCACTAATAAAGGAGTTTAGCTGCAGAAATCATAGGTGCAGAAGCATACATACCCTTTACATTTACAGACATGTAGATATGTACTGTTGCACAGATCTTTTTTAAATTTTTTTACCTATGTATTCATACAGATGTGCTCGGCACAAATGTACCACACACAGACCCTTAGACACACACAGATATACCCACGCCTATGTTCATTGAGAGAGACTCACTCAATATCTGTGTATGTGTGTGTTGGGAGAGGGTCATAACCTCCTCCATTCTTCTCCTGAAGGGGTTTGGATAATGAAGGGAAAAGAAATGAGGCCTGGGGCTAATTTGTAGTGGCATTTCCTGGCCTCTCTTCTGCCAATGAAGCTCCGTTTCATCTTTAGCCTTATCAATTCTGCAGTCATGTGGCTTTCCGCTTGGACGCCTCTGTCTCTTCACCCTCCTCCCCAATCTCCGATGCTAATGGAAACTTCGTTAATGCCATTAATCTGCTGACCGGGACAAGTCAAAAACATATCCACACACTCCAAGCAAGGGCTGCAAGTGTCCTGGGGCTGCCAAACAGAGAGAGACACCCCCTGTGTTCGTTGCATTCCTGAAAGAAGTTCATATTGATTTCTTTCTTTCTTTCTTTCTTTTTCTGCCTTCTTCCTGGAAGACATTGCATCCTTTCAAACAAGCACCAAGTAGATGGGCCTTTTCTTTTTGCCCTTTCATAATAATATTTCTCCAGGAATGCTTTCTGCTTTTTCCCTGAGTTAGTGCCTTCTTTCAATACCCTCACATTGCAGCTTCATAGTTTTTATGTTTCATTTTTTTATGCTATCACAGATTTGATATTCCCATTTTTTTCCCTCTTGCCTAGTAGAATTTCATAATCAGCCAAATATTGTGGGAACCTGCCTGATCTGGGCTGAAACCTAGCATTTTATCTACCCTGATAGCAGTAAATGCAAGCCAATGCAGCAGGATGCAAGACAACATTTCACTATATTATTGCTAGTTTAGCTCCTACTAGTTCCGTCCTTGAAGCTGTGCTGTTGGGATGCCCTGAACTCTGAAATGTTCTGAGCACCCCTAAATCACTTTGAAGGAATGAGGAAATATCACAAGGCATTTCACTAGCGTGCTGGGTTTTGTGAAGCTTCCGCATCATCCCCTCTAACAAGTGGGTCTAGTTTTCAGTAACATACTGTTCTCTTTGATATGACTTCATCTTTCCCTGCCGTTTTAGCACACCTGCAGAAATTCACAGTTCTGAGAGATGACTCACTGTCTCCTTATGCCACTGTATCACCCAGTGGCTGAGCATGCCGAGGTTCAACATGTCAGGATTACCCTGGCAGAGGTCTCAGTGAGAGGAGAAAATAGGCTCTGTTTGTCTGATACTTGTTTTAGGAGAAATTTTCTGTGATAATCACAGTTCACAGTTCTTAGGAATGTCAGGATGTTGAGTGATCTGTATTTGATCTAGAAATCTTTATATACATAAATGAAATAGTGGAGAAGGAAAAGACAGCTAAGAAAGGCGTGCCATCAGACTTGTGACATATGGATATGTTTAAAAAATAGCATCAAATTGATGAAAACAAGGAGAGGAGTTGGCAGTTCAGTGTGAGCTTGGATAATGTCAGGCCAAATCTGGAATGATATGGGCCATGACAGAAAGCTGAGCCTTAGTTGCCATGTTCACACAGACAGCACAGTAAAAAGGGGTTACTTCACAAGGAGAGAAAGTGAAGAAATTTCATCAACCCTGGCAGAGGATAAAACCTAAACTTCATCCTCATGTAGTTTGGGGTAAAGAAAATAATTTCCCACCAGCCAGGAGATGGATGCCCCACTGAATAGAAGTGCTGATGAGAAGCCCGTGACTTCCTTCCCTAGGCAGCTTCTGGACCAGGACTTTCATCTTCAGGGAAGAGGAACCGGTACAGAGGGATCCACTGTGATGGGCACCACGTTTGCTTTCTGGACATCACAAAATTAGAGAGAGAAAGAATGAGGATGTTACCTGTCAGAGTGAAAAGTGGGAATGAAGATTATATAGTGGTTGTAGCTTTAGCAGTGTAGCATTTGGTTCACACAGGATGTCCAGAAACTCCCACAGTTTTTCTAGTTTAGTAGATAGCTCTCACCGCATTTGTGGTGACTAATATGAGTGTGTTCTGCTTTGTGCTTGCAAGTCATTAAGAGCAACCAGAACAGTCCTTGCTCTTCTTCAGCTCTGCAGCTTGCTTTCCCTTCTTCAGGCCCTGTGGCTGGGGATCTGCAATGAAAAACATACTTGAAAAAATAGCAGTCATACTGAAGCAAAGTCCAGTGTCCTGGGAGATAAAGGAAAGCAGCAGTACCTATGTGATTCTCTCCCTGCAAAGCCCAGCAAGGTGCTGTGGTTATCATGTGATAAATCTGGGTTGTGCTGCGTATACAGGAGTAATTGTCACTTGCTAGTAGATTCTTTGCTAGGAAAATCATAACCAAGGGATGATTTTAAAGTTCACAAACTTCTCAGTAAGATGTGTTTCTTCCTATGTATTTTGGCGTCCCTCAGCGTGGAGGATGGTCCTTATCTTGGCTGAAGTCTTGCAACACTACAGTATAACAACCTATGCTTCCATATGGCAGAAATTGTGCATTAGGCTTGGGAAGTAAAAGTGCTTTGGGCTTTTGATTGGTGCCAAGAAACAAATAAATTCAGCAAAGCCTGAATTAGCTATCTTGAGTACTGCGAGCATCCCAGCTGCGGTGGCACAGAGCTTGTCGAGGTTGGATTTGGAGCATGTCATCGTGCAGCCTTCCTGCTGGGAGAGAAGTCTAATTGTCAGCACTGGGCATCTTCTAACCGTTCCTGTTGGCGATACGGCGGTGCATCAAGCTGCTCTTGCCCACTGGTTAATATCTCTGACCCGCCTTCTGCTCAGGCTTTCCTAATCAGTAGCCTGATAGGAGCTGTCACACTGTTTTGCAAATTCCCCTTCCACTTTGCCACTGGGAAAAATGTTCTGAAAGAGTGATGGTGAACACCATCGTTTTGGGTAAATGGTGTTTTGCTGCAATCTTGATGCGTTAAAGATAAATACTAGAAAATGTGTGTGGTTTGAGATAACATCAATGTACTAGTTGGTCTAATAAAGCACTTTTTCCTATTTTTTTAACAGCTTGTGGGAGTATTCTCTGTGTGCCTTTTGTTCTTGTGGCTTTTCTTTTGTTTGTTTTTTATTCTCATGAGATTTGAGGACTGGTAGTCATGAAATCTCACTTTCATTTCCAATTCTCTTACAAACACGCGTTTCAGTTCTGAAGACAGGCAGCCGTGCTTGGCATCACCCAGATGTGAACTCATGAAGAAAACAGTGTCGTCTCTCTTTCCTTTCTGTTCTGTTTGTGCAACTTCTGCTTCCTCAGTGCAACATCCCGTTCTAGGCAGTGTTCTGCAGCCTGCTTGTGGCCCGAGCTGGCTGTATAGGGATAAACAAAATTTAGCATCATAGGGCTCTCTACCAACCTTGAGTCTATTGCTATCCTTGTTTTCCCTTCACTATAAATTAATTTCACTCTACTGTAATCATTCTAGTAGTAATCTTTAATGTTTCCAGAGGAAAAATTGTAGTAGTTTGGTGAGTTTCTGTTCTGCAGCTATTTCTGGTGGTAGCTTTAGCACAGCAGTCAGTGGTAATAAAACAAAATATGGGGGGTGGCTTCACCTGGAAATGTTTGAGCCTACCTGTTCATGGCAGAGGCATAATGAATGTGCCTCATGATAGAATATAATATACTTTTTGATGCTGAGGGCAGATAATTCAAAATTCTCACAAATGCAAATGAATCTATGTTTCAAAATCCTTGCAGCCAATGAGAGAAGAAACTTCCTTTGCTTTAATGAAGGCACAATAAAAAGTAATATTTGCGTAGTTTATTTAATTCAAAGATGCCAGACTCATTAGACAACTGTGATTTAAAGATCATATAATTCCCCTCTGATTAGTATGTAAGATCCATGTTTGCTACTTTTGAAATGCGGTTGCTTCTAGAATAGGATGTGGGAGAGTTTTTCTTTAAAGAAAAATCTCACCAAACCACAGGGAACAAATTAGGACAGGGAAGGAGAATAGAAGGGATGTTATAGGAGGAAAGGGTATCCATCTTCACGAGCCTTGCCAAAAATGCTGGAAGACGTTTTGGTTTGCAGCCTCAGAAGAAAATCTGTGAGTCCTGCAGCGAGGTGGCCCTGCCACCCAGCTGAGACATCAGCCCTGTGCTGGCCCAGGCGCCGGTGCCCAGGGCTGCTTTTTCCACACTGCAGCATGGAGCACTCCTTAGAGGCCCAGCAGGCAGGGAGCCAGCCACTCTTACGTAGCTTAGGAGGACTAGCAGGATCATAGCACAAGCACCCACAGACCAAACAGGTTTGGAGTAACTTGAACAATGGGGACCAAGTTCTGTCCAACCTTGTCTCAGAAAGACAATAGGAGCAGCCACTAACTTGAGAGAGACTCATTTTCTTTTGCTGTATTTTTACAGTGCCTGTAGAGGAGTGCAGATCCTTATTTCAGGGAACTTGGGAGAGCTGTTTAGTTTCATCTAAGAAAGTGACCAAAACAGGTACTGAATGATGTGAAACTGCAGTAGAAGTCTTTGCCCTGAAAAGCCTATAGTTCATTTATTAGTTTTGAAATTGTGACTCAAGAGGCCATGACAGGCGATGGGTATCTGCTCCCTGACATCCTTTTAAACTGTCCTGTGCACCAGGATCCCAGTTCTGTGTCTGTGCTCCAATGTGAGAAGAAAGTGCCAGAGCTCTCAGAGGCCATTGGTTCAAACACTTGAGGGCTCCTGGTTTAAACAGGCAAACGAGGTAGTATGAAATGAATTTTAGAGTATAAACTCATTGTTAGCTCAGTATTCTGTGCTGATTTTCTATTCCCAGTGCCTCAAGTGCAAACCCTTGTGCATCCCTGAAACTTCCATTGCCGTCTTCAGAGACACATCTCCTTTGCAGATGGGCTTAAAGACAATATATAAATATACAATAGACAATATAGAAAGAAAGTGTTTTATTCTACTGAAATGGCAGTAAGTGAAGTTGGAGGATGCCAGTGTAGTGGCTGCTAGTCTGGGCTTCAGTGCTAGCAAGGAACAAACACTCTTTCTCTGCTGGTGTTGTACCACAACAGAGGCCATGGCACCTTTCTTCTCTATTCTGCTAAAACTATCAATTTAGCTTGGAAGCCACTGTGGTTTGCAATTCATTTGCCTGTATGGGATGAATGTGCTGGTCTCAGCCCATTTCCCCAGAGAGACCTGTGGCTGACAATAATAGGAATTTAGTTGTTTATTTTGTGTTCTTCTGAAGTGGGGTCATGAGGGAGGGTTTGCCCTATTGCTGCTTTTATTTTATGGTCTCTTTAAAGAACAGCAGAGGATCAGGAGTTGGGATAAAGGCCCATGACTGATCTCAACGTCCAGAGCTGCCAACCTGACCTTAAATCCACACAGAGAACAGTTGCCAGACGCTTTCTGGGGTGAGTCTGGGCTCCATTTTTCATCTGCCAGGGCAGAAGTTTAGGAATGGGCACTCAGTTTGCCCTACTTACTCCAGTGCTAGCATTAACACGGGAAAGCTGTTGGCACAGGCACCAGCCTGTCGCTTTTGTGCCTAAGGGTGGAAAGAGAGGAGTCCTTATCCCATCTTCCTTTTCAGACAGTCTCCAGGAGTTTTGGAAGGAGCTTTTTACAAGCCTTCTTCTATTGTTGGCCAGGAGACAAAAGACGGAGGAGCTGGATTTAAGCATAATGACGTGAGCTCCTCCATGCAGAAAAACCCAGCTGAGAGACCCCCCCTGCTCCACACACACACAAAAAAGGAAGAAAGGGGGAGAAAATCTTTGAAAATAACTAATTAAAGTTGTTTTAGCCTCTCTCTCTCCCCTCCAAGGGCGCCTAATCTCACAGGGGGCAGCGGGGGAGAGAGGGAAGAGGAACAATGAGAACCAGCCCCCCTTTTCTATACCCCACCTCCCGGTCTCTGAGGTTTTAAAACAAGAGGCCACTTTAAGTTAATGAGCTATCAGCTGACTGGGAGAAGTCTCTAATGAAGCCTGATGTTCACACATTCTCTAGCTTGCTGAATAGGCCTCTGCCAACCCCATAACTGTCAGAAAGTTTCATTCATAAAATCCACATGCTGGATTGGTGGTTGGGGGAGGCAGGAAGCTGAGTGGAGGGCTGGGGAACTGTGGCATGGAGGTCTCTGTGTGGAGCAGTCTGTCCCAGTGGCCAAATAGCACCACATTTGGCTGGGAGCAACAGCAAGTTGGAGGATCCCAGAGACGTGACTCTGCTCTCTATTGTCTGGCTAGTAATTAGGAAGATCCTCCAAATAGTCCTGGAGGACATTGATGTCTGTCGGGATAATTGGTGAAGATTTGGGGGATGTTCCAGCTGTTATGTCACCAGCTTTGCTAGGGCCAAAGGGGTAGGTGATAGTGGGGAGAGGTGGATGAAGCCAAGGAATCATTCTGGGGCTTTGCTCCATGGCCATGCTTTGCTGAGCCTCATGTCTTCTGACAGGGCTTTAGGAGCTGTGTGTGGGGTGGGGAAGGGAACTGGGGAAGGAAGGAGCACAGGGAAGATTCTGGGGAGAAGGTATGATACCAAAGGAAGTCATGTTTAACCTAAATTACATTAGTGCTGGTGCCATTTGTTGGAGCTAATTCTCTTTGGAAAGGGCAGATGCTTTTGGCAGGAGCAAAGATGGAAGGTCTTTGGGTCAAGTCATGCAGGGTCAAGAGCTTTTTCCTCTAAGGGCTGAGCTGTGGTTTGGGCAGGGGATCAGCATCCTCAGTAGCTCACCTGGCCAGTCAGACAGGTAGCAGTAATCAAGGACCCTTGTGCTTCTGTGGCCTGCAACTTGACCTAAGACACCTCCAGGTGTTTCCTGAGGTTCTGAGCAGCAGTGCTAGGTCTGCATTTTTTGGGGAGAGTTACTGGATCTAATGGTCTGAGTGAAGGAATTAGAGCTTATAGGCACTGGACTCGGTTTCTCTCTTTTCTCTCTGGAGCATTTGTTTCCTCAGTTACAGAAGACCAGGGCTATACAACCAAAGATGCGAGGTATGCTGAAAGTCGTGATCCTTCATCCCTTTTGATTCCTTCATCAGGATCATCCCCCCTGCAAGTCAGGATCCTGCAGCAACACCAAGGCCTAATTGTTAAAAGTGCCATTTAAATTCTGGTTGAGCTAAAAGGCAGAACTAAGTGAGGGACAGGCTGTGCGTCGAGGAGCTTACAGGGTAAATATACAGTTCAGATTGGATGAAAAGGAGTGCTTACGAGTCTCATTCAAAAACCACTGACCTGACAGCGTGCCTGTTACCTTTGAGCTTTGAAACCACTGCCAATGGAGAGCTCCCACTTTACATGGGGTATCTGAAGTCAGCTCCTATCCAGGACATGACTACAAGGGTGACCTGTTCATATGTTTCTTGTCTATACTATAAAGAGAAAGAGGAAGGATTTTGCAAGTATATGGAGAAATTAGGATTCAATATTTGTAGTACAAAGGACAGCAGATCTACTGTGCAGGGGATATAAGTTGGTGCAGGAACCCTGAATGTGTGAAAAAATGAAATGTGTGTTGGGAAAGCAGCTGTCTTGAGCTGCTTCTGCGGAATGGAGTACTAAAATGAGTCATGAGTCAATGCCATAATATTTCATGCAGTAAAACCTCTGGCATCCCATCTATTTTGTGCTATCATTGAAATGTCACTACTGCAGTGCAGGGGACTCTTTTGCTTCTTTGTATATGGTGGAGGTAGTGCTGGGAAGGATAGATATATCTGGGGTTCATCAGTAAACTGAAAGGTGCCCCACTAAAGGATTGGGAAATATCTTTCATTTGACTGCTTTTATAGGGGTTTTAACTTTCCCTTCCTAAAGTATTTCAATTACTGAGTTATGTTACATTCTGACTGTACCTGACCACTTCACCATCTTTATTTGTGTATCCTTAAAATATGCTTTCAGCTAGAGCAGTGCCACTACTTCTGTTTCAGAACTGGGGAATTATAGCATGAGGTTTAGGAGAAGAAGCCACCAGAGAGCTCTGTCCTCACAGTGCTTGGTTTTAGGCAACTTGTCTGCAATGCAATACAGACTTCTGCATTACTTATGGTCAGAGGCAGTTGGAAGGATGCAAGGGAGGTGGCACATGCATGGTAAGCCAGTGGGTGGCAAGTGCTGAAGGCAGGATGGAGGTGTGTGCTGGCAGTAGGGCACTTGCCTTTTGCCTGCAGAGAGATACCTGCCTTCAGATGAGGTTCATGCATATGAATATCTCCTGGTCTAGGTCTGCTCTTCCTGACTTTAAATACAAGACTTAAAACCGGGTGCTGGCAAAATATGCAGGACTTGAGTTTTCCAAAGCACTGAGTCATTGCTGGTGAAGATCTTTCTTTTTAGAAAAGATATTCATATATATGATTCATATATAAAATGAATATTCCATGGGTGATAAAGCACTGGGCTTGCATTGTAAGCTGAAGGCTATAGAAGGACGTTGTAAGCTGAAGACTATAGAAGGGGCTGGCTGAGGGGAGAGCAAACTTGCAGGAGCAGAGAAAGCTGGCGAGTAGCTAGTTACCCCCACGCTATGTAGCAGTGTGTGGACTCTGGCCATCTTTCTTTCCTTCATGTCCGCAGCAAGAAGCATCTTGTGAATGAAGACATTCAGTCTTACATGTCTCTCACTAAACACTACTTCATGAGTGTTTTGAATTGAGCCTGAAGCTGCTGTTTTTATTGGTCTGTTTGTTTGTATTGGTAGCTGACTATGTCTCCATCTTGGTTAGCTTGGACTCTTTTTTTTTGCTTTGATTTTGTACTGCAGCACTAGCTAGACGAGCATTAGATATTGGGAAGTGCTAGCTGCTCTGCACTTGGGTTGACTTTTGATTTTCAGCTGTATGACTCTTTCTTTCTTCAGCATTTCTTTGGCTGGGATGCAGACACCAGCAAAAGAGCCAAATTCAGGTCTGTTGAATTTCTGCTCACGCCAGCTCTTGCCCCTTCCACACTGTCTTGCCTTTTGCTAGTGCCTTTACTCATGCCTAGCATTGCCTTGTCCTGCATCAGTGTTGTCTCCTCTCTCCTCAGCACTACTCTGCTCTTGTTGGTATTTAGTTTTGCTGGCAGATCCTGTAGCACCGAGTATGTTTTGTGCAGGACTGATTCGCTGTCACTGCTGCTAATAATATTTGTTTAGCAGCTGGAGAATGGCTGAGCTCTCTGTGGGTGAAGGGCCCTCCTGCACTCTTTAGACTCACTTGGATGCTTTCAGCCTCATCTAAGAGCTCCGCAATGAGGAGCCACCAACATGCCTCTCAGGAGTTAGGAAAACATCTGCTAAAGGGGTTTGTTCCATTCAGGTCAGAGATTTGCTCACAGGTTGGTGACGAAAGAGGGGAGCAAACAGAGAGCGAGCAGGTTCGGGTGCGAGGCCCCCTCTGCATCCTGGGCTGTGTCAGGGCCTCTGTGCAGGAGCCAAGAGGAACCACTTGGTTAAGCAGCCTCTCTCCTGGGAGCACTCAGTCGACACAAGAGGCTCTGCTGCTTTCCTCTTGGGGGGCTGCTGCAGGCAAGAGCTCTCGAGGGCTCAAAGAAAACAAAGCAATGTTTGCTTAGCTGGAGAGCAGAGTGTGCCCTGAGTAAACTGTACCAGAGCCTAGGAGTGCTTCAGAAGTGAAGTGCCTCAGAAATTGGCTCCACAAGATAAATGCAAGGCAGGATGATGAAGTTTCCCCAGCTGATTGGATTTTATTTTACTGTTCAGGTTTTGGTTGTTCTAGGTCTCAGCTCCAGAAAGATGTGTAGGGGGAACAGTTGCTCCCAAGGAACAGGAGTTTTTGCCCTATGTTTCTGCCAGTGCTGCACCTTGCAGACAGCCAGGGAAGAGTTTGACCCATGTGTCCTACTCACAGGACAAGGGGGAAGAAAGAAAGGAAAACGGGGTGCTGTGAGCTTGCTCTTGCCATGGTGCAGCAGTCCATGGACAGCGTGACCGGGAAGGGGAAGGATCAGAGAGATTCTTTGTTCCCTGCATCCAGATTAAAAGGTTGGGAGGAGTGAAAGACAGCAAGTAAAGATGTGCTGGGCCTTGCAACTCTCTTCTACTCTGCAGGAACTAGAATGTTTGAGAATCCGACTTTCCTTCTACAGTAGGATCAAAGGACTATTTATAGTCAGGTACAGATCTCCTGTAGCTTTTGTTTCTGCAAGTGGCTGATGGATTGCAGTTTGTCATCTGTGGACAGAGAAGTGTCTTCTCATCTCAGGTAGATTCCCTTCCAGCATGTGACTTATTGCAGCACTCAATTCCCAGATCTCTTTTCTGCCCTATAGGCCCTTTGCTGTTGCCCTGGATTCACAGGAATGCCTTCTTTCTCATATATATTTTTTCAGATGAACTTGAAGTGTAGCTGTGCTGGTTGTTGCTTATTGGCATCCTAAGATATTAATGATCCTTAAAGCACTTATAATCCAATCAAAAATAGAAGTATCAGGGAAAAAAAGTTCTCAGTTCATGGTCTCCGTTTTACATGATACTTGGCTTGATGCTAGGCTCAATTCTCAGTTCCAGTGTGTAGAAAAGCATGTTGTCACACCTCAGTGTTAAATCAATTGTCTGATGTTTCCAGCAATTCAATTTGCTGGGCGGAGGATGTCATAAAAATGATTAGGCTGAAAAAAAACAACCTAACAACCTCCTTTCTATCCAAGCCTCCTTTTGTGTATTTCTGAAGCCTAGAGTGGATTTTCTGGACTTGTGACATGAGTTTTATTGTGTGTATCAGAGCTCTTGTGAAAAATAAAAATGTTGCACATGGAGAGTATCTAGTAAAGAGTGACTCTTTAGGGAAAGAGAAAACAAAACCCTTCAGACTAACAAGAAGACAGTCTGTGTGAAAGTAGCTTGGTATTTAGCTGGAAATCCCAGTCAGCTCTCAGGCGAGTGGCCTTGCTGGCACGTGCAGGTGGGTATTTGGCTCGAGGTCTGCAGTTCACCTTGGTGCATGTGCATGCCTTCTGCTGGCAGCTCTGAGGTGCAAGGACGGCTGCAGTTTGTGACAGTTCCTGTTCCAGAAGTCTCAGCAGATCACAACCCCACAGTGAGTACTGTAAAAATGCATTAGGAAGAAACAGACTCTGCGAAAATAACCTGCAGTCCAAATGGTTATGACAGCCCTTGTTTTAGAGATGGAGAGGGCCCTTAGAGGTCATTGGAGATGAAGTGATGTGGCCAAGATCACGCAGGACCTTCTGCGCTCTACGTTACGTCCGGAGCTTATACCTCACAGGTTCAGAGCTCATGAGGGCATTTTAATAGTTCAGGGAATTTTTAGGACACACACTGACATACATTCATCCAAGGTAAACGTCATCTGCCATCTTGGGCCCAACCCCAGATTTGCTTTCATCAAGTCTAATTACGATAATGGTTCATTTAACCTCTCTGCCTCTTCCTAACTTCCGCTTTAGAGCAAAGGCACTGACTGAGAAACCTTGGACAGCACAGTTCCAATTTTAGCTCTGTCTCTGACTCATTTAGTAATTTGATCAGGTTAGTTTGTCCTTGACTCAGTTTCCCCACTGTCAAAATTGGACTAATAATACTGTCCTGCTTTTTGAGGAAGGATTATGAAGATAAATTAGTTTTGGCTGGAGAAGAGTCCTGCAGGGCTAGCAGAATTAGAAGGAGACAAGCACTCTTTATGTTGCTAGTATTATCTATCACTTAGGTTTCTCACAGCCCTCCTTGACTTTTACTGACTATGTATTCTGTCTCCTCTTGCAAATGGCCAGCACGTACCTTGATCAGCAATATCCCTTGCAATCTACCCGCAATATTATACCAGGCTGCAGAGCTGGCTCTCCATTAACAGCTGGGCATCCCAGAGCCGCCTGGCTTTACACTGCTGAGAGCAGAATCCTGCCCTGGTAACGCGGGGCTGCCCAGCTGTGGTTTTCCAGCTCTTCCTCTTGTACTTGAGGCTGCGGGGTCATTCCCGCTGCCTTTCCCTACGGCTCCTCTAAGGAAGCACAATCACCCCTGAAAGGCTCTGAGATGCTTTCAGATACAGCCGAAGTGATGAGGAGCGGGATGGCTGGAGAGGAAGAAGGCAGCCCAACAACAGTCTGACTTCTTCTAGAGAGGGTTAAGCACTAACTGCCTCTTACTGGGTCATTTAATGATGGATGGTAGTTAGTGGGGGTGGGGTAGAGCTGACTTCCAGCCCTGCATCACTAAACCGTTCATTAGGAAAAACACACACAATGGAAAATGGCAGAGGGGCTCAAGTGTCCAATTTCTCTCTTGAACTCTCTGAACAGGAGGCTCCAGTCAGGGGAATCCCTGCCACCCTTTTCCCCCCCTCTTTCTCTGGCAGTTTCTTTATTAATTAACGGAGTTGGCTGGGGACGGAAACGGAGGACAATAATCAACATAGATGGGTCTGCAGACCTATTTTTAATAATGTGCTTTGCATCTGTCCTAATTGGTATGGAAACAGTGACCTGATTGGAACAACCGGGAGCCTCTTGGGGCCTTTCTTTCTTCCTTTCTCTCCCTCTGTTTTCTTTTTTGTTTGGTTGAAGTTTGACTTGGTGGGAGTGGAGGGGCCAGCGGGTAGGAAATATAAAACCTAACCCTAGGGGCTGCTGGCAGGGCGGCAGCTCCGGGAGGGCACAGGCCGTGGGGGCAGGGAGGCCCGGAGCCCGGGAAGCCTCTGTGAGTGTCCCGGGCACGGAATGGGCTGCCTGGGCGGCAGTGGCCATGGTGAGCACAGGCAGAAAGGCCCTGCTGGTTTAGTGCCATGCTGGGAGCTGTCCTGGCTTTGGGGGAGCCAAGGGGCAGAGCTGCTTCAGGGACAGTGGGAAAGCACCCCAGGAGGCAGCTGATGGCAAGTGCCCGCTCTACACATGGCATGTACCATGGTGTATGTATGTACCATGGAGCAAACAGGCATGCAAGGAGAGA